>JANJYP010006144.1:0-11480 GCA_024605115.1 Rastrelliger brachysoma | reverse complement strand
GAATAAGTAAAATAAGGACGCTAAAGGAAAAGTGATAGCAATCCCCAATATTTTGGACTAACACCTGTAGATGCTGCATTTAAAAAGTAAAAATAATGAAAAAGTTCTGCAGGAAATATGAGAAGTCTCTGTGAGAGGAGATTTGTAAGGTTCATTTATGCACAAACATTACAGAGCTCTCTTTGTGGGAGACAGCCTTAAGTCTGTCAGTGCACCCTGTAGCTGCATATGCTTTCAGATCTTAAATTTAGCCACTTAATGTTATTTTATTTCAAACAGAATGAGCTCAGCCACATTCAATGAAAAAGATGTTCCTCTTTTGTATCACAGTATGTATGATTGTATATAATGTGCATTTGAATGGGAGGGGTGTTGACAATTGGCTTGATAAGAAAAAAATGGCAAAGCTGCATAGAGGGAGAGAGAAGTTTCAGTCGAGGAAAGGTGATTAATACTGCCCCCTGCTGGTTCTGTTTAACAAAATCCTCTTTCACATTTATCTTTGTAAACAAACACGTTTTCAGCAAAGATGATGATTACATTTTATATCACATCATACACAGACATGATGTCTGTCAGTTTTGGAAAACTAGGCCTCAAGAGGAGGATATTACATGGGTATTGTAAGCAACCTGTAGGATTGTTTTGAACACACTGGATGAGCTGAGGCACACAAGAGAAATAAAGGTCTAAAATTCAGTTAGATCAGAGGTCTGTTTCACAAAGCAGGGTTAGCGAAAACCCTGAGTCTGTAAACCCTGAAATGAAGGAAACTCAAGCTTGTTCCACAGAGAGAGGGAACTAAATCTCTCAGTCAGTTACTGTAGTAACCAGGGGCGGGCTGGTGTTGAAATTCAGCCCGGGAGCTTGGATTGGAGAGCCTTTTTATCCGATCCCATAAAGGACGCTAATGAATCCATAATTTTAACATAAATAATGCACAAAAACAGATATCTAATTCAGAAAGCTACTGACATAACTGCAGGAGTGGATAGGGTTATTGTTTCTGTGTGACTGGAGTTGAAACATTAATATATGACATTAATATAATTCTGCAAAGACCAACTTCCTGCACACTGCACCTGTACCTAACACTGTGGTTGCTGTTGTCTTTATTCTGTCTCCTCATCCTTTCAATTGCTTATTAGTGCAACATGTCTTCTTTCTATGATGTTACTTAGGTTGAAACAGTAACCAGCGTCCCACTCTGCTACCTGCTGCTGCGGTCAAATGCTGCTCCGTTTTATGGGTTGAAAATAAAAACCGCTCCAACCACTGGCGGGTTCAGCCTGTGTTCCAATGTCCCAAACCTCCCTATGGCCACCCCACCCCTGGTAGTAACAACCTCTGCAAATCTAGGCCCAGGTTTTTATCAATGAACCGTGGGTTTCTCTCTGTCTCCGCCCTCTTTCACAGACAAAATTGCATTTGATTTCCTTTTTTTAAATTTAGTGTAAGTCTGCCATCTGTCATTAAAATACAATCAGCAGTCAGTAAGCCTATATTAGAAGCCCGTTAGGTAACTTTTTCACAAACATGACATGTCCTTTTATCAGACTGCGCATAGATGTTCTATAATTTCCAGACAATTATCTTTTTGAGCCGTCACGTCACAGTCCATCATCTGGCCATGTTTCTGACCAAACCATCTGATATAGCAAATTATTTTAATGATTTCCTCATAAATAAGGTCTATGCATTAAGGCAGAATATGAACAATACTGATTCTAATAATCTAAAGCTCATAAAAAAATATTGTGATAGACAAGAGTTGTACTTTCCATTTTAATAGTGTGGATGACCAGGAAGTAAGGAAGTTGTTCAAGTCCCTGCCTGAACTCAGCTCAGAAGGACAACTTTTGTCATTTTCAACATAAGGCTCTATTGCTGAAGCTCCACGAGGCTTACTATTATCAAAGACGTGTCAAAATATGGTCCGGCCTATATCGCTGTTTCCCAGCGGGATGTAGGACTCGGGGCAGATTTTTAAACTGTGCTTTCAACTTCTTAACATACACCAAATCTAAGCCCAAAAGATATGTAACATCAGTATGCACCTTAGAACACAGCACTGCAGCATATATCATTCTAAATGAATAAAAACATGGTTAAAACAGTGTGTGTTTGTGTACATTCACTCACCGGTTTATAGCTGCTTCCGGAAGTAAAGTTAGCACTTTACTTTCCAGCACCAGCATTTTCGTTTTTAATCCTTATCTCATTTTCCTGAAAAGAAATGATCCAGCAGTGCAGTAATATATATATATCCATATCCATAACTACGTAACAACATAATAGTGGCTTACAGCTAATGACCGAAGTTGTCCTTTAAAGAAAAGTATTTTTCGCACTATCTGGAAAGAAGGTAAAATTACTCCCTTACCTAAAGATGGTAGACTAGCACTGACTAGGTAGAACAGTAGACCTTTCACTATTCTCCCTGTTCTTAGTAAACTGATGGACAGAATAGTCCACTCACAAATACAGTAATATTTTGACTGTAATGGCTTGATGACATAATTCCAACATGCTTACAGACATAACCATTCAACTTGTTCTGCTCTTATAGTAATGGCAGATGACTAGCTCAAGGAAATGGATAAAATAGATAACTCCAAGATGAGTGGCGCAATATTACTTGATTTTAGTGTGGCATTTGATGTCATAGATCACAACCTACTAATTGGTAAACTAGAATGCTATGGATTTAGTCAAACCACCATCCAATTTATGAAGAGTTATCTCACATATAGGATGCAAAGGGTAGATGGTCCTACTTTAAGGCTTTGGACTGCGGGACCCGCCAGGGAGCTGCCTTGGACAACTCTTATATGCCATCTTTACCATCAGTTTTGTATAAAGCAACTGTACAAATGTATGCTGATGATACTACATTGTATAATGCTGCAAATACTGTCAGTGAACTGGATGTTAAATAGTTAAATACGGTTTCTGATTGGACGAAGCAAAATAAATTGGTACTCAACATCTCAAAAACCAAATCAATTATCTTGGGATCGAGTCATAAACTTTCATCTAAACCAAAGATGAGTTTGAACTTATCTGGGGAACCTATAGAGCAGGTGATAAAGTGAAATTACTTTATCACCTGGATTATTGTGCACCTGTGTGGGCCTCTGCATCTAAAGGTCAACTGAAGAAATTACGAACTGCCCAGAACAGAGCTGCCAAGCTAGTATTACATTGTCCCAACACTTTCAGTATGCATCGTCAACTCTCATGGTTAACAGTAGAGGCGGCTGTGGCTCAGCTGGTAGAGTGGTCGTCCACTAACCGGAGGGTTGGTGGTTCGATTCCCGGCTTCCCCAGTCCACATGTCGATGTGTCCTTGAGCAAGACAAAAGTGCTCCCGCTGCTGTGTCAGCGGTGTGTGAATGTGTTAGGTACTAACTGGTGAGCAGGTTGGCGTAGCCACCTCTCACCAGTGAATGGGTGAATGTGACGTAGTGTAAAGCGCTTTGAGTGGTCGCAAAGACTAGAAAAGCGCTATATAAGTACAGTCCATTTACTTATATTTTTTTAGAAACACTCTTTCTTCTCAACCCATTTTCTCATAATAAATTATCAGATGTGATCACTTTCATTCTCATGTGACTAGGTTAGCTCATGATGGCCAGATGAAGTTCAAAATCAAATGCTTTAAAGAAAACAGTTATTGATGTCATCATCAATCATTGGAATAATTGCCCACTGAATACACGTAAACTAAATAGTATCATCTGAGAATGTACTATTTGAATTCTGAGTAGGGAATGGACATTCTGTATTGATCGTACAAGAAACGTTGTGCAACACACAATAGCCTGTCACTTGCTGTCATGTTTTTTTCTTTTAATCCTCTCCTTGTTTTCTTTTCGTGTGCCATGAGAAATGGTTGCTTCATTTTTTCATCGTTAAGGACTGCACGTTTATGCAGACTAGTAGTGAAGGGAGATTTCCGACATTTCATTGCGGTGTCTACAGAGTTTGCAAGTTGTGTCGCTGATATGACTCAACTTAGAAAGGGCCCTATGTGTGGAATTTCCGATGGGCTCCATTGTTGCATTATCTAAAGCAGTTCCATTATTTTATCATTGACACTGGCTCGTGTCAGCCATCCCTCAGGGCCCCTTTCAGCGCAGAGCCCTAGGCAATTGCCCAGTTGCGATGCCTCAGAGCGTGACTACGATATTGCTGCAAATGTGAGGACAGGTTATGTTGTGTATTTATTTATTTAAAAGGATCCCCATTAGCTGTCGCCAAAGTGGGATGAGCTTGTCTTTCTGGGGTCCACAACAAAAAAGCAGTAAAACGTCATAAACATCATAATAAATATCATAATCTGAATAAGTTATTACAATCATGGGTATAACAGCTTTTGTTTACAACATGTACGCTGCCATGTTTGTAAATAACCACTTATTATAGGTCACGCAGCTCACCGGTAAATGGCTGTTTACAAAAATGGTAGCGTGCACGTAGTAAATAAAGCGCTTGGTATATGTTTGGTTAGCCACCTGAGGCTATCTGTGGAGAAAAAATGTGGGTTTGAGAGATGTAAACAGCCTCAACAGTGTAAGTACCATCTGCTCCCATTTATCGCTATCGCGGCGATGCGGTGACAGCTAGAATCAGGTCAGAGCTCTGCAAAACAGGAGCGATTAAACCGAAAATCTTCAGAAACATTCTTTTACACATAACATTTTAGGAGACTATAGGCAAAGGTTCAGATTGCCTGGGATTTCCCTTTAACACCTGGCACATAACATTATCAGAACAAAATGCAAACAGTGCGGTCCTTAAACCAAACTCCTCTGTTCATGAGGCTCTTAGCTAGCAGCGTTACCATCACTTACCACGCAAGTGTATTTCACCAAAAGGTGAGGAGTTTGCATGCTTGACATTAACTACAGTAAAACTCCATTTAGTTGTGGTTCGCACCCAGCAGATGGCAGGCAGGCAGACACATCTGTGTTTGTTATTTTCAGACCAATCCAGTTGTCCTTTTCTCGCCCTGCGCCCATATTGTCTTAATAGCAAATGCACTTCCACCCTGGCTGTGCACCCGTGGGCATCCTGGCCTAAAAATGTTGGTGGTGCGTTGCTATTTTGAGAAAGAGGAAAGGACCACTGACTGAAAAAAGCTGGTCTAAAGTCACTGGCATGTATTTCACTGGGCCAAGAATCTTACCATGTACAATACAGCCCCTAAAAGGTAAATGGACTGTACATATAGTACTTTTCTGGTCACAGCGACAACTCAGAGACCTTTTAACATACCGTTAACATTTTTATTACCTATAGTTTTTTATGAAATAGCATATTAATGACACTTGTGTGGCAGTAGCTTTTGTGCCTAAAGACAATTTTCCTGTGAGTTAGACTATAAACCTTCTAACATTCCTACATTATTCTGACTCTGGGGGAAAACAACTCTGCATAATAGGGAAAGTAATATCACACAATAAAGCTGTTTAACTGTTTATCTTAGCAACTTTATATAACTGTAGGCTGTAGTAAACAGAGTCAGCTATGCCAGAACCCACCTTTTAACCCACTTCATCCTTCACGTCTGACAGGATTTACCGTACCGAGATGAAGTGGAGGTTTTTTTTTTCTTTGAGAGATAGGGGGTGGGGGTGGGGTGGGGGGGTGTTGGCGCTGTTTTGAAATGGAAGTGCGTCCCTGTCTGTGTCAGTGTGACCATCAGTGAAATTTGTGAAAACTGAATAGCTGTTTGTAAGTTTGCTCGTAGTCATACCGGAAACAATAATGAATGGGTATGAGCATTAATGAATCATCTTCATGCTGCATACAGCTCGTAAGTATTCAGATAAAGACGTGAGGAGACGCTGCGTGTGTAAACATTTTAACCAAATACACAAACTCAGGAGTCATTAATAGTGCAAAATAAAATAAAATAAACCCTCTGGAATTAAATATGACGCCATTCAATTCAGCTGAGGACGCATTACGCCCCCCTCACTGCACGAATATCAAACACCCGTTTAAAGTCCGGACATGATACTATAGGGTAGGCCGTAGCAAATTACCTGGGTTTTATATTCACACATGAAGCCACCTGTTTGATTTCAGTTTATTACCCGAGCATGAGTTCATGTGTGAAAGCTATAAATGACACATTTAAGTCAGTGGCAGTATCCACGCAGCCAAAAAATATTCAGCTGTGCCACTTTTCCCTCTTATGCACCCAGCCTCTGCCAGGTACACACACAGACAGGCAGGAACACAAACATAAAAACAAATAAATAAAAGTAGTCCATTTTATCAACATATTAAAAAGTACATGTTATATTGGCTATTCGTAATATTAATCAGATTTTTACTGTCCATGTTTTTTTGGGTGGGCTGTCAAGTATGAAACGCCCTAAACCTGATTTACAAAGTTTTGGAGCACTATTAACACATATTTTTTTAGATGGATCAGACCCACATCTGCTTCTGGAGGAAAGCTGCTCTGCTTCCACACACATCTGTATTGATCTTTTAATACATGAATGCGTGTAGTTTGAGGATCTGTGGTTGTGATGAATGTCTTTGACCACCAGATGGAGCTACAACACAGAATATCAACCTGCATTTACAAACTGAGACATAATGCTATGTCTTAACACTTACTAGGCCTGTGTTCACACACTATGTGTGTGCACTGACTCATTCAAGCAGCCACACACATCAATTAGGATGCTTTCTCTCTATCACATGCGCTGCATGGACAGTCACACAAACACACACGCTCCCTCCCTCTCGTGCACGCACTACTGTACATGATCAAATCACACACAGTCACTTTCTGGCACGCTCTTGTTCACTTGTTCCAGATTTCGGGGGAGAGTGAGTCAAATGCTTTAGTGAGGATACATCATGTGCCCCCTAGGATGAAAATGCTTTGGGAGAGGTAGGGATGAAAAACCCCCTACTAATTGCATTAATATTTTCATGAATATTTTCAGCATAAGAAGAAAACCATGCGGGGCTAGATAAATGTGTTTTTATTGTTTTTATTGTTTGTACACCGCAAGCATACTGAACACATACTGTATCACTCGTTTCCCCCACCTGTATGCCAACATGTGTACATGTATCTGCACACACTCATAGAAGCGTCAGCAAGGTTTTTCAGCGCTGCTATGGCAGAAAAGACAAAACTGAAAATGTTTCTTAAGTTGAAATAAACTTAAGACAGTTTATTTCTGTACTGTACTGTTTGGGTTAGATTTCACTACAGAAATGGGTGATGTTTTTGCAAAATGGAACAGTACAGACGTAACATTAATGATTTTAGGCAAAGCTTTGCATGTGCAAAACCATTATATAGTTGGTGTTATAGACTGAAATGTATACAAGAAATTATAATACAGTACATTTTTATTGTTTATCAGAGAGGAAGAGGAAGAAAAACTGTTGCTGTCTCTTAACATTTTCAACCTGATATGCAGAATTAATAGGCAGTTTGAATAATATCTCATGACGTGATCTGCTATGCATTAATTATTGATCACCTGTTCTTATGCTAGCAAGACATAATTACCTTCTGTAATATGAACCCTTCATCAAATTTAAACATTTATATTGCTTATCTTTCTGCCTAACCCTCTGGCAAAATTTTTCTAATTACACTAAGCACATTGAGTTGGAGAGTAATTGTTCTCTTTGCTTCTATTAGAAAGCAGGGACGACATGCATATTTCACTTGATCTCAAAGTACTTCACTTCCAACGATGTGAAATGATGAATAACGGCCGCTGTCCATCCTTCATTTTTTTGTGATGGTGCACTGGAAGGTGGGAAACCATTTGCTCAATGAACATATTAAAAAGCACAGCAACAAAGAAATGTATTCATCAAAAAAGAAACCCTTAAAGACATGGAAACATTTGTCATTAAATTATTCATATTGTCTAATGTGCACAGTTGATATCAAAACTAAATAATTGAATTTAAAGTACATCGTCAGGGGTTGAAACAGAAGTCCAGATTTTAACAGCAATTACAAAATTACAAACAAATAGCATTGACTTCTGAGAACATGCCCAGCTTTTTAAAATCACAAAGGACTGAGAGACTGGGCACCTCAAAGACTTGTTGGTTTTAGTCTTTTTATGGACTTTGTTGACACAATGAAAAATCAAAAATAACACATATCACATCGGATCTCTGCAAATGTGACTATTGAGGTCAGCTGGTAATACTTACTCTTTAAAAAGAGGAAACAAGAACATCTTGAGAAAACAAAACTTTATTGATGGTTATTGATAAGTGGAAGAACCATAGTACATGCACATACAATGATGGGGTAGGAAGCCTTGTTTTGAACCACAACACCTACTGGAAGCTGAGCTTGTATAAAGTAGTTGCGGAGTCAGACATTCAGCATAGTGAAGACTGGTGGGCCAGTCTGACCCATGGTCTTAACACACAGCACACAGACCAAAGTTTGAACCAGCTGAGCAAAACGGCCCAGAGGCTTTTACTGCTGCCTTTTTATAATGTGATGCATCTGAGAGTTTTTCCTATCTAATTTGTTATAAATACAAAAGGGAGATATGTAACGACACCACTAATTGGGAATAGTTGTAAACAGAATGGTGCAGGAAGCGGCCCGTAGGCTGACTTGCAATGCAGCCATAGCCGAGCTCCTGTTGCCTGTGTAGCGCTTTTCAAATACACTACAGATTTATTCCATTAACTTCTATTTACATAATAGATTAGGCTGTTCACAAATCAGTTATTTCTCATATTTATTTAATATTGTAATATTCAAACAGTTAGTTTTCAAAGAGTAAAGGTTGAGTTCTAGAAAACAACAAAAAGGATGCCACATTAAGAATGACATGAAAGGAAAGAAAAAGTTCTGAAGTTGCAGAACTGATAAAAAAAAAAAGTTGAGAAAAATTACAACTACAACACTGATATGTCTCAGGTTTATGTGAAAATTACAAGTTGTATGTGCAAAATGGTACAGTTGACAAAAAAAGCTGAATGAGAATATGTACATAGTGATTACATTATTAGTAAAGAGATAATAAAAATCAGAATATGATTTGATAGAAAATGAGATAGCTCGCCCTAACAACTGATCTACATGTCTAAATCTAAAACATTATACCATTGTGTATTTCATATAAGAGAACATCTTCACTGCACAGTTCAAATATAATACATTGTTGGATTATTATACTTTACCCCCCTTAAGTTTTAATTATAAAGAAGAAAAGGCAAAACCAAATTAACAAAAAGATAAAATAGACATAGTGGCTTTGGCCACCACTATATATATTTTTTTAAATCTCTCCTGTAATATAAAAATCATCAATTATACCAATGAATATATTGGAAGTTTATATAAAAAACATCTATGTTTGGACAATCAACACTACTCAGTACAGAAGAGAATTAGTGCCACAAAACATTAAATTGTAATCAGAATTCTGTGATTCAAGTCTCACCTTTTTCTTCACAATTCTGCCTTTTCATTTTTTACATGGCCCTAATTCTTTTCCATATTTCTGCATGTGGACTAAGCAATTAAACAGTTTAGTTGCCATGGCAACCCCCCACCCCCCGCTTATCTCATAGTTCATATCAATGTAGAATCTTGACTATATACACATGAAAACACACCAGATATGTCCACCGTAACCTTTGGCTTGAAGTGATGTAAGCTATAACCACATTATTTAGTCAATAAACCTACAGCCTGAATAACGTGCTGACTCACATCATTCTCTCCCTAAAAACTAAATGAAACTACACATTTGTATGGAAGCTGAGAGCAGCTGGGATTGCTTACAGCTACTGCCCCCATATTATCTTGGTATCATGACTTAATTAGCCCAAAATGACTTACAAAAGAGCACAGATGCCATCATTAGAGAAACAAGAAAATCTTACAGTGCACACAGTGCAATTTGTGATGGTGTAGAGTAACTAAATATATTTATGCAAGTGCTGCACTGATACTTCTAGTTACTTTGCATATAAAGATTTTACATACAAAACACATCAGACAGTGTTGTCGGTAAAAAAAAAACAAAAACAACTCAACACTGTATAAATTTACTCCATCACCAAGAGCTACACATTAAAATACTGCTTACAAGTTAATTCATTTGAAATATTAATTCCATATTAATACTAATGCATCCCAGTATTTTATAATATGGCACTCATTCTGTTGAATGAATATTTTACTTTTGGTAACACTTATGTACTGTACTTTTGTGTCAGCAATATTTGGATTAAGGACCCTCTACTTATATTTGAGGATTTTCACATGGTTCTAAAGCAGTAACAGCTGTTTCTTAGTTTGCCACTTGATGGCAGCAGAATAAACTGAAATCTGACATCACCTCATTTTCAGTTGCAAAAGTGAACAGTGGTGTTAAAAATCAGTACTGGAGTACTACAAAAAGCAGGATTGACATTTTGGAATACTGACTTGGCAAAACGAGTACAACTAAAACAGAGGTCGTCATAAGTTAACAGTTTGTTCTCAACATCACTACCTAAGAAAGTCATGATCTCGAGATAACAGATTTACATAATGGCAATCCTGGCTGCTCTAATTTAGCTTCTTTAAGTTATCCAACCCTAACCTTTAATATCTCCATGTTTTTGCAATTCTTCTTTAATTCCTCCCAAACCCAAGAAAAAAAGATCTATCATTACTAAACTGATAGAGGAAGTGCCAAAGGAAGCTGAGAGAAGAAAAACAACATCACTTGACTAGCATAGTCACTTTAACACTCTTACAAAACATAAAAACCCCAAAACGTGACTATGACCTATCTTACAGGGTTGGTCTATACAAGCCCTAACAATTTGAGTCTGATAAATAGTTCCTTTGTGTCCTAATTGTCCTAACTCTAGCAGCTCTCTATTAGTACCATGGAAAAACCTCTACAGCTGATAATCTATGTTTAAATCTTTAGAAATTAAAAACCCACAATATCAAAATACACAGCACAAAATATCTGAGGTATAAGATGAAAAATATCAGCTGTCATTTTATTCTTGTTCTTTTTTTTATACTTCTCTCTTAGGAGATGCTGAAATGATGCACAAACTGCATGTATTGCAATACCCAGGCCTCAGTAACGTCTCTCCTATGATAGCTAGTTCCTCTGTTTATCATTCTCATTCGCTCGCACACTCACACTCACACGCACTTTCTTTTTGTCCTGTTGGAAGGTTGAGTATAGGTTGGAGGTGTTGCTAATAGGGAGCGAAGCGACTGTAGCCTCCCCGGTATATACTAGCCTGAAGAGAGGACAGCACCAACCCCACATCGTCGGCATGGCTCCGAGTTTTGGCATCTGTCAGCGGGGTGAATGCATTCTGAAACACACATATATACACCAACAAACACCACACCACACACATAGGCGTATTCCCACGAGAGATTGCAAGGACACGCACACATATTCATAGAAACACCAATGTACACACACACACAC
>JANJYP010006137.1:0-10570 GCA_024605115.1 Rastrelliger brachysoma | reverse complement strand
TTATCTTTTATTTTTCTAAAACAAGTAATATTGAGACTGAATTAAAGTAAATGGAAACAACTACACCTTATCTTCTACCTGAAAGAGAAGAACCAAAATCTTTTTAGAGTTTTTTTTAGTAAAAAAAAGAAAAAAAAAATTACATGTAGGCCTCCATTTGAATATAAATGATGCAATAAAGTTGATGACTTAACAAATGTATATCAAGCCAAAACACATATAACCTTAGAGTGAAAAAAAACAAAACTATTATATTATTATTTTATGTCTATGCATCACTTTCTTTCTTGCATCTGTACTTACTTGCACTTGACTTGTTTTTTTCACCATTTTAGTGGATTTTCCTCAACATCAAGCATGGGAGTCATTAAGTAACTGCTGCCCTATTTCCTTTGAAAAGGCTCCATAATGACCTCTTTGGCTTTTATCCTACTGGTATACAGTATATGCATGAAACTCTGTCTCCCCTGACTGTAATTTCTTTGGGGACTGCAGTTGATTCCATTTCTGTTTTTACTTTTTAGTTTATTGTTGGGACATGCTGTGAAGCAAGTCTTATGTCTAGTATAAACAAAACTTGCAGTTTGTTGTGGGGTCTAAAAACTTCCCATTGTGTGTTTGGGTTTCTTTTGTTTTGTTTTGGGTTTTTTGCCTTTTCCTTTACACATTTTACAGCAGGCCTGGATGATTTTTTTTTATTAAAAAAAAAAATCATCTCTCATTTCATCAAGTTTTACAAGTTGTAAGACTTGATGAAATGAGAGATGATTTTTTGTCAGTGTTGCTTAATAACCAGAAAGTCTGGACTTTCCTTTTAATTAAGCTCTTTTGCTGAACAGTGGCTGATGTGGGAACTAGTGACAGGTAGATTGTGACAAATTGCACAACGTAGTGTAACAGTAGCACAAGTTGGGCGAACTAATTGAGAAACGCCTGTTACACAGCAATATCTTATTTCAGGCCAGCTAGCAGTAGCTAACGGCCATCGTAAACTGCAGGCCATAGCAGCCAAGTAAGGTCATAGTGGCAAAATCTATTAGTGTATTCAAGTAAGAAAGGGCATGTTTTATAGCTTGGACTAATTTTTCAGAGAATTAATGTGCTTTTCCATCTGTCAAAAGTCATATCCTAAAGTCCTTTCAACCAAAACTTCTAAGTGCCTTAGAACCAGAGAAACTCATCTCAGGAACTAAAATTGGAAATAAAAGTCACTGTTGTGCAGTCCTGTTAGTGGAAACACTAACAGGATTAGACGTATGAGGAATAATTTAAAATATGATGAGACGCTTGAAACACAGTTGCATCATGCTAGGAAAAACAACGCAGATTTGTCCTGTACTTTGTATTTACTGTTGCATGAGTTTGAATGAATGAATGAATGAATGAATGAATGCATAAGGAGGAAAATTAAACTTAACAGAACGTCCTTTTTTGACCTAGATAGATAGTTATTGGGAGTAGGGGGATGTGGGGGGTAACTAATTTTGTCTCTATTTCATGGTTTTGTCTATTGTTGGTTTTACTGTTTTACTGATTTTTTTTTTCATAATCTTGATTGCTATTTTTATGTCTCTACTTAATTTTACAGAAAGCATTGTTTTGAAAAGTGCTATACACATTAAGTTATACAGTTATTTTATTATTATTATTATCATTATTATTATAATTATTATTATAAGCTATCTGGAATTTAATTCAAGCCCTGGTCCCTCCAGTAGAAACACAGTTTAAGGTATGCAGGTGTGTCCTATGGGTGTGGTCCAGTCATCTCATTGCTAACACCAACCACAGTCAACACTCATGAATTGTTTTCATGCAGAAACAGGATTTTTAGATGTGATGGTGACACATTCCTCTTTTGATTGTGCATCTATTCAGGTCAGCCCAGATTGGCCTCAGGAATTCTTTCATTTGTCATCTATGCTGATAACCATCTTGTACCGTATAATGTCTTAGGCTTTTGTTAGACCTTNTTCCTTTTTTTTTTTTTTTTTTTTTTTTTTTACAATGCTTTCTTTTTCACTTCATAACAGGAGGTGCTGACAGTCTTGTTGCCCAGTCATGTTACTTGTCCATGTGTTCATCTTTTAACACATTTTCTGCAACACAGTACACCCAAACAAAGGTAACTTTAAGCCAAAAGTAGATACATAGTTTGAGTACAATTAATAGATTAACATGGATGGTTCATTTCTTGTGTGTCCCAATGACAATTAAATATCTTGGGAAATCCTGATATTCTTTAGTTTAGTTACTTGCTCAGTCCAAAGCTTAACGGTGGTCTCACAGTCACTATTGGATCTAAAACATTGACTTCAATTTCTAATTAAGTTTATGTTATGATTTATGTTTTTGTTGTCTATTTTTGTCTTTTGTTTCTTAAATTATTAAAAGCTTTTATACTCTTAAATGTGTAAAATCCCTCAAGAATTCAAATGTTCAAAAGCTAAAATAAGAAATAACCTTAAACCAATTTGGCTCTTAGTGATCTAGTTATCTATTTATATTCTTGCCCTTTATCCAAGTCAGGGCTGTGGTAGGGACAGAGCAGGTAGAACAACCCACACATACTTTAACAAAGCAACTTCCTGCATCTGTTACTTAAATCTGCCAATGTGACATCAGATCATCAAGGAGAAACAGTAAATCAGATTATGTGAAATGTAGGTTGGGACCCTTAAAACTTTTCTACCACTCTTGAATTGAGGACACACCTGCAGCCTGCAGCTTCAGAAAAGCCTGTGATATCTGGTCTTGCGTTGCCTTCCTGAGCCTCCAAACGTTTTTATCATAGCTTCTCCAAACTCATCTACACCCATGCTTTCACTTCTGCAGTTATACCAGCTGCAGCCATTCTGGCCTGCTAGTACCTCTGCTAAATCCTGAATCCACCAGCAGGTTGCTGGATCTCCACTGTGATGGATGCCAACTATCTTTTGGCTAGATATCCTTGCTGTTCCTTCACCCACATAGGCATGTAACAAGGTTACATGTAACAATTTCCCTCTGCAAATCCCCAGCCTCCCTTATGATACAGGCAATGGTTTTCAGTGGTGGGAGCTGAGACCGATTAGACTTTCACAAGGCATTCTCAGCACACAGTCATTTCTCATTTGGGATTATCAAGTTCGTCTAGTTGTCCTCTGCCAACTGATCAGACCCAAAAAAAGAGACTGAGATCGCTTGACAATTTGGACCTTTTCTTTCCCCAGGTGTTCAGAACATCTGGTCATACTGTGTCTGATAATATTGAGAAGGAGCACTATCCATCTTGGCTTAGCACACAGAAATTTCCTGCCACTTCCCAAAAGGCCCATAGAGCAAAGTTGTAACTCTTCCACTGAGTTTTTTCTGTCAGCCTTGTTCTGGTCCATCTGCTTTTTCTGGGGACACATCTGGCTGACAAATTCACAACAGCCAGGAAGCAGACAGCAACTGCTATCTTCCCTGCTTCAAAGGAATTAGTGGCTGTGTGTCTATAAGGCTTGTGTTGTGTGTCTTCTGACTCATGTAAACAAAACACCATAGTAAAACCACATGCTATGCCCCTGAGATATAAGATGAGAGAACTGTGTGGGCTACTCATTCTGCAGTAACAAACTGCAAAATTAAACCAGGTAGGCATGAATGTTGTACTAGAAAATTCCCACAGAAATTTTGAGAGGACCAGGGTGCTGGTCCCTGGTGTGTGTGTGTGTGTGTGTGTGTGTGTGTGTGTGTGTGTGTGTGTGTGTGTGTGTGTGTGTGTGTGTGTGTGTGTGTGTGTGTGTGTGTGTGTGTGTGTGTGTGTGTGTGTGTGTGAGAGAGAGAGAGAAAGAGACAATATTATGTGTATGTAATTACTGTAACTGAGTTCAAATAGAGGTCAACCCATGGACTGCGGTTGCCATGGTGATTTGAAAATCTGCTTGATTAAGGAGAACGAAATTCTCAAAAAACCACAGTATTTGGCTTCTGACAGAATCCTGAACAATTTCAAATTTTGAGAAAACCATGTCTCCTATCCACAAACCGAAATCACTGTAAGAGGCACAGAAGCCAACATTTTAAAGGTGACACTCTTTATTTTATTCAGATATTCCTTAAAATGATTAAGCTCAGTGTGAAAACAGAGTGAGATTCTTTCAAATAGAACATTCGATTACATTATGTTCAATTGACACTGAGACAGGTATTGCTGCCAGTCTAGCCCTATGCCTTTTAAATTTTGTGCAGACACCCCTTGTCAAAGTCACTTTGTATGAATCCCAACATCAGTGTCTACATACTGACAAAAAATGATGTTTTTTATGGCCTGGTTGTGAGCTTGAGTAAAAATAATAATTAAGGTGATTTTTTTTTTACTGATTCTCTCACTCTGTCAATTGTCATCCCCCACTTAAGCTTTGGAGAAAAAGTTATTTCCACTCCTCCTTTCAGTGCTCATAGTTTGAAAAGTTTACATCTTATGTTAAAGTTGGTTTTGGTTTTCCTCCGTTTTAAAGTTTGAATCACATTTCTAAATGTAGCAGGTTTGAGAGAGCTAGGTGACTCTGGTTTTGTGGGTTTTTTTTTAAATTCCCATTCATTTCCTGTGGGACACTTTTCTTGTTTTTTTTTTTTTTTGGAAATAACTTTGAGAAAAATTGGAATTTGAACACCAAAAGTCATAGCAAACTATTCCCAATCGAACCACTTGTTTTGATGTATGATTTGTCTTGTGTTTTCTCAAAGCTGCAGGACGAGCTTTTCTGATGGAAAATGAATAATAATAAGAAAAAACACAGCATACCAATAGAGCTTCGCACAAGGCCCTGCCCTCCATAGCATTTGCTATGCTATGGAGGGCAGGGCATGTAATTAGACACGCGACTTGTTACTGTCAAATTGTTTAATGGCAGTGTGCGAACGATATTATGTCTTTTGAGGAACATAAATTATTAAAAAAAATTTTTCCAAACATCATTGGATGAAACAATACAGCCAAGCATGGTATGGGTTGTGGAATGATAGGTAGACTTAATTAGTTTATCAAAACAAATAAGACACAGAGAGGTTGAGCTGATGAGTTATCACCTCCATTTCCAGCTTCTTCTGCCGGCTTGTACTTTGCTGTCAGATCGAGTTTTAAAGGTCTTGGAAGTTTCACCTCTTATCCAAGCGGCTTCATCAGTTCGTAATGCACTGGTCTGACTCGTCCTCACTAGTCTAACAAACAGTGGAGTTAGACCCAGGTTTTTAACCTCTGTGAAAGTGTTTTGTTGAGGGAATACCCGAAACTCTGCTCCACGTTTTCATTGCTACCTGCAGCCTCTTGTGTCAAGCGAATACACTTACATACACAATCACAATGCCCGTACAGTGCTCCATGCAGTGCAGACACATTGGGAAGCTTAGGTTAGTCAAACATGTCATAAACAAAATGTTCAGTATATTATTAACTTACTGAAATCTAATACCATTATTTTGCTGCCTTTATGTTTCTTTGAAACAGTCTCTACACAGAGCTAGGACGAGCTAATGCTGGGTTAGTAAATAGTGAATTGTTGAGGATGTGGTAAGTTTCCATTTGATTGTTAGAGTAGAGAGGACTGGTCTGTTCTTGGCTGAGTCTCTTGGTTTGACGTTTGGACATAAAGAAGAGGACAGGAAGCCATCATTGTTAGTTGCAGTTAACTTCAGCTAAGTGCACCTGTGTCTCTTATGGACAGGAGCTGACTAATAACAGCCTGGCTGGCTCTTATAAATTGGATCGACTGGTTTAACTGATTATAAACATGAATAAATACTGTTGACTAAATAATGATCACTCCACCACCTCTCCCGATAACTAGGAGTATGAGAGTGAGACAGGAGCAGGATGCAGAGATGCTGTGGTGAGTGAAGAAAATGATAATTTGTTAGTGGAGATATAGCTGTGTCATATGGATTTATCAATTTCTACACTTTAAACTTTTAATATTTTTAAATATGTGATCTTGGGACTTTATTTTATGAAAAGTGCTCTACAAATAAAATGTATTATTGTTATTATTACCAACATGAATGGATGTAATTACAAAATGTACCCATCATATTTCTCACTATTGTCAGATCAGTGTGTCTAAACACCAAAGTGTTAAAAGCCACCAGAATACAAGGAATCACATCTGTTGTAGGACCCCCGGATCCCTCCTCCATTATATTGTACCACCCACATTTCAGATGCTTCCTACACACATGTAGTAGTTTAAGAAAAATGACTTAATGACTCAAAGATGCTGTCGTGTTGCAAAGGGGTAGGGCTCCCCCAAAAGCTACTGTGACAAACGTCATTTACAAGTGTTTCCTGGTGATACAAGTGTTTGGTGAATCCGAGGTGGCATGTTTGTAAATTTCTTGCAACGAACAAAATACGAACAAAAACCACATCTACATACTCATTCTGCACATTGGTCAAATGTGTCGGTGGTAGGAACTTGACTTCTAGCTGCTAGCACCTGCGGATTTTGCTCATCTGCATCCCAGTATGCAAATCAAACTTGAGAACTATACCAGAGGGTTGGGTCAGATTGGGGTTAGATCATGTTCTCACCCCAAAGGAACCACCCCAGAATTCCAAAACGAGTTCCTTCATAGGGTCTTGGTGCTTTTGATTTTGGTCCATACCTGAGAATGATGGCTGTGTTCAGATTGCATTATCCTGACAATCAGTGGGACTAGCTGGATGTATTTAAATTCTCTTTATTATCCAACTCCTGAGAAACAACAAAAATGTGCAAACCTGTTGCCTTCATTTACAGCACAGATAACATATCACGCTGATGTGGTTAAATGCTGCTGGGAAATGCATAAAATCAGCCACTAGAAGGACATGGCCACAAAACAGTTTTTGGAACAACAAAGCTAAAGATGTCTCATATAAACTACACTTGGTGATACATACAAATTTGTAAATATTGTGGAGAGAGCAAAAAACTGATGAGGGAATATAGGAAGAAGGGGGATCACTATTTCACTCTAAGTGGATTACCTGGAGGTGAATGTGTTTACTTTGTGGATGTGTACACATCAAAATATAGTTTTAAGAGCCAACTGTATTTCCAGATAGTTGTTACATGTTTGTTTGTTTGGTTCTAGATTGATCAAAAGGATGATGAGATACAAAGGGTTAATGGAAGACTAATTCATTTTCACCATTTTGTTTTACGATCTCATCTAATCTATCTCAAAGTGTGTCATAGTTTTTCAGAGCAATCCTGCAGTATGATTAAAAGACATGTGCAGAACATTTAGACTATCTGCAACTTGTGTTTTCACATTTATCAATCACAATAGATAAAAATAAATAGAATGACACCATATTGCACAGAAGTACCAAAAGTCATGCTCATTATTATTGGCATCAGGGTTGCCAATAATAGTTTGCATATATTGGTCTTCAGAATCAACCTATGACTGAGATAGAGAGATGTTGATGGGAAACATTGACTGAAAATACAGCTAAATTGACAACTTTAACAATGTAATAGATTACAATACAGATAAGGTGTCATAAGGAGCAAAGTTGGCCTCTCCCGTCCATATATCTAAATTAGAGTAGTAGTAGTAGTAGAGTAGTAGAGTACATTGTAAATTATGGTTTTAATTAAATGTATGACAAAAGGCAAATATCATTATTAACTTAAAACATTTTTTTAGAACTGTTTGTACCTTTAACACTCTTATTCATCAACAAAATAAACCCAAATTTGTGTATTAATTTTACAGGAACAAAGTAAAAAAAAAATAAAAATAAATAAATTTGCCCTCACAAGAACCAATCATTATATATATTTCAAATAACTTTTCAAACTCTCTTCTTTGCTACCATTCTCAACTATTCCTTTTTTTTTAGAATTTTATGTAAATATTATGTGGTCTAGTGTACCCAAAAACAGTATCTTTTTCTCCACATGTAAACAAACACTAGTTCTTCACTACATACAAGCTTTTCCATGAAGATGTTCATGGCCATCTAAAATTTTAAGTGTGTTGGGTGAAATGAGCTAGTTTTGGACTTTGTGGTGTAACTATTACAGCTTCATCCATTTGGACTGATTTAAGAAAATGACATCCCTAGTTCACTCTCATGTCGGACTATAGCATACTGTGAGGTGCTTCTGTGGGGACATTTTGTTAAAAACTGAAAGTTATTTGGGTATCAGTGAACAGAAATGCCACTTCAGTTGGAAATAATTGGTCGCCAACGTGTTCTTTTTATGGAATATCCATAGAAATAAGAGCAAAACCCCCAGTAATTGTCCTTTTTTAAGTTATAGTATATAATATAGCAAACTGTTTTTTGTCTTAAGGTGTGCTGAAATCTTTTGGACTGCAGCAATGTAATTTTGACTTTGACAGGAAGAAGAACGAGGCATCAGACATTTTAATTTGTTCATACCTTGAGTGGCTTTAATTTCTTGGGTTGGCAGCATTTTATTTTTTTATTGCCAAACTAGATCAAATACATAGATCATATGCATGTGAAGCAATAGAAGTGATCCCAGAAATTAAAAAAAAAATCTGAACTGAACAAGTGTTGTTGTTCATGCTGAACAACACTGGTCTAGTGAAGTGGTAGATGAGTGTGAAAGAGAAGGATGACATTTTGCACAAGCTCCTTCCCCTAGTCAAAGAATGTTCCATGGTCCTGCCAGGTTGCCCTGACGACACTGGTAACAGCCATAGGCAGACTAGCCATCTAGTACCATAGGTTTTTGCCATAGGGCTGGTGGTGAGCCAAATAACACTGATGCAAAAAGATTTTTTTCAAGTGTTTGGCGTTGTAGATTGCCTAGCTGGCTGCACTGGGTAGAGGTATCTCTTCCCACTTAGTCAGTGCATACTTCCCCATGCACCACCTTCATTCATTTACCCACTCAGCTGGCAGTGGCAGACTGCTTTGATGAACCAAACATGGAAAAACTTTTGTAAAAGCATGAAAAAAGAGAAAAAATATCTAGTATATTCTGACAGCTGTTTATATCTATATTTGCCATACACAAAGTAGAGCAACAGAATGACATAATGATGACAAAATCTATCAGTATGTCAGAATACAGGTTACTTCAAGAACATTGTTGTCATTCGATCTATATACAGTAAGTCAAACAAATATCAAAAATGTAAAGGTAGTACATTTTATCCATTTTACATTTTACTCTATGATATGATGACAAATAATATTACAAATAATGATATTATTATTATTATTATTATTATTATTATTATTGTTATTATTATTATTATTGTCATGTTACATTTCATGTTTGTTTTTTTTTTAAAACAAGATACATGTTTTTCTACAAATACAATTTGAAGTACAGTAGATTACGAATGTTCACAGGTAAATGTTAAAATAATAGGAATAATAGTAAACATGAGATTTAAACTACCTAACTCTGAAAAGAGCAGCACACTTCCAGCTTTGTGATTAGTTTCCTATGCCCATCATGTCTTTGGCTTAGAAAAAAAAGCTCCTTTTGTTGCTTTGCTGTAGTCTGAGAAGCACTAATATGAGCATGTTGGAAACTGTTTTGGGTTTTTTTTGGCCCAAAATCTCACACTTTATTTCCAGTCACTGTTTCCTGTCTTGGTTGTATTTGACATATTTTACACTCTCTTTCAAAGCCTTCTCGTCACTTAAAATATATCTAAACCACTTCCATATAATTGATGTTGTTTGCCCTGTTGTGTCATTAACTTCCTCATCTCTGGTTTGGGGTTAATGTAAGTTCACTGTTGAACTTTTTCTCTTTGGTTCTGCTTGTATAATTTAATTTTCTGTACTTGCCACTTGATAAACACTTTATATTTACCACTTCATGTGACAATGCACCAGGGAAATGTGAGGATTGGCTGGATTATGAAGACAGCAAGCTGAGAACCGTATCAAAAAAATATATTTATCATTATCATAAAGTTAATGTAGCCTTGTATGATGTTTTATTCTAGATTCTTCAAACACTTATAGACATTTATAGTGAGTCAGTCTGGGTTAAAAGTTCAGGCAGTTTTAAGAAGAAAAGTATGTTCCTTCCTGCAGTCGCCTCAGCTGCTAGTCTACCATCTGCTAACCTGGCTGAGCTTTGGCACAGTGCTACATGGCCTGCCTTATCCAAGTAGTTCAAGCTATGTCCGATCAACTGGACAAACACACATACCCTTACACACTGCAGACCTCTCATCTGGTTTGCTCTCTTTTCTGAACACAGGCTTAAAAGAATCACGCCTTCTTGTGCTTTTTTTCCTTCCTCACTTCATACTATCTTTTCTTCCCATGTGTGTCTTGGCAGCCAGAGCCTCGTTCTCATTATCAGCGTGTACATGTGCTGAAGGCTGCTGACGCAGTGTGTGTCGCTGCCGACTGACGTCAGTAATGTCATACTCCTCTCCATACAAATAGCCTGCCTGTCTGTCTGCCATTGATACCTTTTCTCTGCCACCCCACACTCTTATTAGCATGTTTTTATCAGTTCTAGCGATGTCCCCACCTCTTACACCACAGTGCTGGAGTCTAGCTAATATGACAGGCAGGTGTAACTAACTGGCCATCTAATAGCTTACACAA
>JANJYP010006130.1:0-13007 GCA_024605115.1 Rastrelliger brachysoma | reverse complement strand
ATTGTTTTGCCACAGAAAATAGGTTTATGTTTGCTTTTGTAATGAATACAGACCTGGATATTAATTTGTAGAATATAACCACAATTTCTATGGTAGGAGAAGATATTGGCGTGAAAAAAAAGGTTAAATTAAATCCAGATTTGATTTTCAGCTCCACCGTTAAATATAGCTTATCTGACATTTCCAGAGATAAATAAAGGCTCTGACTGATGAGAGTGGAGGCAGGAAGGAGGAAATCCAGAGGGTTAAAATAAATAAAGCAAAGGCACATAGAGGAGGAAAAGAAAGCACAAAGTAAGCAGAGTTGAGCGAAGGTGAGAGGAGGGAGAAGAAGAGTGATGGGCATGAGAGGAGGGACAGAGACAAATAGCACACGGGTGAAAAAGGCGAGGAGCTGAAAAGGAAAAAAAAAGAAGAGTGAAAAGAATGAGAGAGTGCGAGCATGACAATGACAGTGTGAGCGAGCGAGGGAGTGTGAATGAAAGGCCGACAGAAAGGGATGAATCCATGTGGAACACAAAAGGAGACAGACACTGCAACCTCTCTCACTGTACGTCTGTATCTCTCACCCTCCTTCTCTCCACCTTCTTCTTTCTCTACCTCCTACCTTTTTCTCGCAAATCTCTCTCTACTACTCTCTTTTTCTTTTTTTCAAAAATCCATCTACCTCATGCTCATTTCCTCTTATTCAGTGCTAGTCTCCCCTCTCTAACCTTCATTTTCTTTCTCTAGTTTCTCTACCATCTCTCTCTATATATGTTCCTTCTGCAATCTCCTACCTTCTTTCAGTTTCTCCTTCTTCACATTTCTTTCAGAGGTCATATCTCACACAAAGCTGGCTAAATTTGAATAGCCAACAGTCTCTAGCGAGGATAAATCTGAAAAAGGTATCCTTGCCTGTGGATGTGGGTTAAAAAAAGAGCTTTTGGAAGACTATGGTACAAGCTTGTTCAAACATGGCCTCTAACTCTCTTCTATAGATATTAAATAATGATTGGACTGACATTTCAGCACAGGACAATTCTCTATTTTCTGCTTTTTAAACTTGTCTGACAAAAGAAATAGTTTAGGCGATGATGAAAATGAAGAGGAAACTGAATAAACTTAACCAATTGCAACAGTTACCTTGACGACCTTATCAGAATTTGCCTTTAATGTAGTTTTTTGTTTTTTTTGCCTTAATTGGACATTTGTTTCCTTTCTATAACTACATATAAGCTCCCATTCATACCTTCCCCCTCCATATCTCCGTCTTTATTTCTCCGTTTCACGCCTTTTCATCTACATGGTCTATATATATGGTCAAATGTATTTGGACACACTAGGGTTCTTATTTTTGGAATTTCCATTAGGTTTTTTGTTTATTTTTCTATTTGTTTAGTTTTAGTTAGCTTTTTTCATTTCATTCTATTTTGAGGAATTGACCAGCTTTAGTTTAGCTTTTATTTAGTTATAGTTATCGTTTTTAGGTGGTCAGGTATCTTCCTGGAACTTTAGCCATTTCGAGAAAATCGTAATTGCATGTCAGGCATCTTATTTTTGTGCGTTATTTGGAAACTGGCATCCGATATGCTGCCATCTAGTGGAACTAATGCTTACTTTTCATCAACTAAAATAACCTTGGGACATACCTGCCTACATACTTTATTATGAAGCTGCTATTGGCAATGAAGCAAACAGGAAATGAGGGTATTACGAGATGGGTTTGACATGCAACAAAGGTCCTTAGCTAGACTTGAATCAGGGATGTCGCGCATGTGTGGTATTCGCAGTATGCATTATCTGGTTACTAAGGTGTTCCTGTGATGCACATTTTTGTTGTTGTTTGGCTGAAAGAACACAAATAAGAACCCTTGTCCTATCATTTTTAGCTTTTTTGGAGTGGACACCTGCTTTAACCGCCTTTTCCTTTCAATTTCCCTCTCTTCTTTTTATGTTTTCTTGCTCCCTGCCTCCTTTCCTCTCATTTGCATCCAAATCCTGAACCTCCACTGCTTTGTACGTCTAATGTATGTCACTCACCCTCGGAGCCTCTGGACCCTTCTCTCTTCTTTTGTATTCTACAGAGTGAGTCAATCTTCAGCATTAAGAGAGATCAAACTCATTTCCACTTTCTTCTCATTCTCCCCACATACACACCTCTCTCTCTCTTTCTCTGCTGCAGTGCCCGACACGATTAGCGGGTCGGCAACGAGCTCAACTTGGGCCACGCCAACCTGTCGATTTGACGGTATCTTGAGGGATTTTTTTCCCTTTTTTTTAAAAAATCAGGAGAGAGTGAGTGAGGGAGGGAAAGAGAGGGAGGGAGGTGAGAAAGAGGCAGTGAAGGGTGTAATTGGTCGAGGTAAGTCGGGCGTGGAGAGCATTGTTGGCTGCCTACTGTACCACAATCTATCTCTTTTTATTCATACTCTCCCTCTCCCCATACTCCTCCCTCGCTTTCTATAACTACATTTAACTCCCATTCTCACCTGCTCCCTCTATATCTCTGTCTTTTATTCCTTTTCATCTACACTGTCCATACATACAGTCAAAAGTATACGAAGCATACTTTTATTCTAGGGCTGTTCACCTACGATCCCGTGTTCCAATGACGGGAAATCTTGATCCTTTCTTTACCTCTTCCCTGCTGTCCTCCCCCTTTTTTCTCTCCACTATTCACAGCTCAGTCTATTTTTTTTTACCCCTCACTTACCCTCACTTGTCCCCCCCTCCCTTTTTTTCCCCCTCCTCTTCTTTCTGTTTCTGACACGTCTCGCTGTAGCTCCATGCTGATAGACTATGAATATCAAATACCTGTGCGATCGACGGCACTGAGACTGCCACAGCATGGAGGAGGAGGAAGGGGATGGCAGGTGTGTATGTATGTATGTAAATGTGTGAGTGCATGTACGTGTGTGTTAAAGAGTGAGCAAGTGATAGGGAGAGTGAGAGGGAAAGGTGGTGTGTATGTGTCTATAGGTAGATATGTGTCAGTGCAAACACACAAAATAGGAGGAATACCCATCATAAATGTCATCCTTATACACTCACACCACAGACACATGACAGTTAGAGCATGTCGAGAGAAGAATCGATCAATACACACACACACACACACNACACACACACACACACACACACACACACACACACACACACACACACACAATCCATTTCTTACTCAGTGTCCAAAACTAATCAGCTGCCCCCTTTTTCTAGCTCTCACTCCCTCTCTCCCTCCCTCCCTATTCGGACAAGTCAAACTCTATGCGGTTTGCACTTCAGAACTCCACAACACACTAGAAACCATTTATAACCTCATCCAACTCCAAGCAATTACACCACCAGCTGCTCCCAGTCACTCCACGTGTGTGTGCGTGTGCACTAATGTGTGAGTATACTTATGTGTGAAAGTGTAGTAGAGGGTGCATGCATCTGATGAGGTGTTTGTAAGTGTGTGTGTGTGTGTGTGTGAGTAGTGCTCCATTTGGCTTGTGTGTGTGTGTTTTTGAGTTAGTAATCTGAATAAACCTCAGTGTAGTCTATGTAATTGTATAGTGTGATGGTGGCTGTAGTGTGTGTGTATGGGTGTGTGTGCGTTTGTGTGTGTGTGTGTGTATGGGTGTGTGTGCGTTTGTGTGCACATATGGTCCAGGTGGCAGCTTGAAACATCACTTTAATTAAACCGGAGAGCCTGTTCAGTGGTAGAACGGCCCTCTCTGATTGACTCGTATGTGTCACCCGGCGGGCCGGTACAGAACATAGAAACAACATCGAGCCTGCTGCCATAATGCTGCAACCATTAATCACCACGGCTATCCTATAACACTAATAATGATACAAAGTTATGTAACTTCAGCAATGATTCATTGTTACCTTAGTGGTGAAGACACTAAGTAATCACACACCAGGAGAAGTGATGGAGGACTTATTCAGCTCCTTTAATCAAGTAAAAGTGACACTACAAGCAAAAGATATTTGAGTGTGGTGAAAGTATTTAAATCACACTTGAGGAAAAAATGAGCAGTAGCTGGTTAAGGTGAAGCTACTTTGAAGTGTTTTGGATACTAGTGGATAAAATAACTGATAACTATGGCTGTAAGATGAATGTAGTGGTGAGTAAAAAAACATTTCATTCAGAAATGTAAAAAAAAAAAGTGAAATGTACTAAGTAGTAAGATAAAAAATTACTCTATGTACATAAGATTTCATCAAAATGGCTCTTCTGTCTTAATCTACAAGCTGAATTCAATGGCGTATGCGTAAAGGACTACCTACGCTCACACACTCAAACGCTTACTGTGTAGATAAGGATGCTTGTCATTAACTGTAGTGCTTGAAATTGCGTCTAGTGAGAAGGGATCCCATCATAAATCTTTTACCGATTTGATTTATATGTGAGATATAACTATTACTCCAGTCAATATTGTTTAGATTTACTTTTCATTTTACATTTTACAAAAGCAAACCGTTACTTTTTGCTGTAAAGTGCTGTACAGTCAAAGCGCTAAGAATTAATTTTCCATGAAGGTCATGATATCAACAGGTTTTTATCCCAGTGAAAAAAAAAAAAATTACAGCAGCTGCTTTTACAGACCGCCCTTCCTTTAACCAGACAGGAACACTGATCTATGAACTGTGTTATTTCCATGGGAAAATTGTTGAAATCCATCCTCTTAACCTTGATGACACATGAATGATGACTACAGCTCTATAGCTAACGCTGTGTCTTAATATAAAATGTGCTTCTGTGTTGATGATTGTGAAATACTGCACCTCGTCAGGTTTGTAAATTAAATAGTTAATTATGCAAAAGTGAATAATATGCCTGTTTATGGGTTATGTAAAACAATAACTATGATGAGTCATACATGGACAATATTGTGTTTTGCTAATTTAGATAAACAATAAATCTTGCACTGGCTGTTGTATTGTTTTATTAATGCAGTGGATATGCTGTTTCATTTTAGGTGTTAGCTGCATTCAAAATAGTTGTGAAAAGTTATACCACTCTACACGACACCATCAAAACTATTGAGTTATTAAAGATATGAGTGTGTGGTATTTCAGTGACATAATGTTGAGGTGATACACCATCTTTCTCTATGTGATATTTATGCTGTGTCATAAGCATCTAACACATGTTCTGCTATGCTATGCTGCTGATTGCTGTATCACACCATCAAAAAAAAAAAAAAAAGCTGCACCGTTACACTGCAAACGTGCTAACAGATTGCCGTTTCATAACAGCTTTGTGTTGAGAGAGGAGAGGAAACATGCACGTGTGATAGATAGCATCTTGGCACACTGTTGCTGCATTATTACTGCTGCTGCGGCTTGCTGATGGCTTTTCAATATAGCGCAGCAGTAATTTTCCATAAGCCTCTGTGACTAATGGCGTAAACAATGAAGCCGAATGTTCACGTTATGGACCCATTATGGAACTATCAGGGAAGGCATGTAAAGACGGATGCCTTTGATCAGTGCTCTATTGTAGAGGCCAGGTGCGGGGAAGAGGATTTGCGTCTCAAAGTGTGTCTTAAGTATAAGTGTGTGTGCAAGAGAGGGAGAGAGAGAATGAGAGAGAGGGGAAGAGAAGGAGAATGGAGTGAAATAGACGAGATGGAGAGAGGTAACAAAGACGGATACGGGAGAGGTACAATGAAAATTGAGGGGAACAGAAGGTAAAGCTGCTCTGAGAAACACAGAGGACTCAAAGTGTTTTTTTTCTTTTTGTCTACAGACCATCGGTAAAGCGATGAATTGCTTAAATGACTCCCAGTCTATTCGTGCAGCTACCCAAAGTATCTCATTTGCCTCAGACGCCTTTTTTTCCCTCCCTATACAGCATAATGACCCAAGCTGGTGATGTCATGCAGCAGTTACCTCAATCAGCCAATGGGGTTTTCCACTTGTCACAGGCTGTCTTGGGTGCTAAAGGGAGCAGTCAAAGTCAACAAGTTAGACACAAGAGCCCCTTTTAATATTTAGACACCACTACTGATAATGACTTTGTGCAGGTATGTGATGAGGGACATCTGAGCTAAAAATACACAGCGAGGTGCCTTGAATGTCTAATAATGAGGGTCAAAGGTATAAACGTTATGGAAGCAGGGTTAAAAGAAACACATTTTACAGCTAATTAAGTAATGGTTAGGTTTGATGCTCTAAAACAAGAACATGGGATGAGTGACAGTTTTAGTCCATGTGCTTGAAAGCAGAGGATACGACACACTAGAGTGTCACCCGGCTAATGAAAGCCTCTAGTGGACTGCTTTAAAAATGTGGGTGATTTTTGGGTCATTGGACCGATTTCAAGAAGTGAGTGCTTTTTCCACTTCAGTTGTTGCATTTTGTCTGCCATGTAACCCTCGATAGAGCTCTCTCTCTCCCTTTCTGTCTCTCTCTTCCCCTCTCCCTCTCACCCTTTCCCTCACACAGGATGAGTCATGCCATGCCAACCTCAAAAAAAAAAAAAAAAAAAAAAAAAAATCCCCCAGCTGGAGTGCCAGCAAACCTGCGGGTCTAAAAGCTTCTGCATATTATATTATAGTCATTTTTTTCTGTGTATGTGTTATTAATTGCATTTTTATGAACTGAGGAAAGAGATGCAAAATTAAATGAATAAAACCACTATAGTGAGAAAAAAAACAGATATTCTTAAGCTCCATTAAAATCACATTAAACGCAGCATGTGCTTGTAAACCTGTATTCACATGCCTCTCGTCACCTCTTCTGAAAAAGAAAATTTTTATGTCCAACTTTTACACTAACTTTTAATTCTCTATCCAAGCTGCCTGAACGACGACAGATTAATTGCATAATATATTCATACAGATGCTAATTCAGTCCATAATCCACATGATGAGCAACATGAATGCAGTTCTATTTAGTGTGTGCATTATGTTTATTCAGTATGTCAGTATGTACCTCACTATAGTGTTTAAACAATTTAGCAATAGGTTATTTATAAAGTAAAATTAAATATAATTGATTCTATCGTTTGAAAGGTAAGCATTTTTTACTTTTTTCTATTTCTAACACCAAAAATATGCAGAGAGTCTAAGTAACACTTGCTTAAGAGCATCCAATGTTGCCATGAGTTACAGAAACGGGGATGATCTAAAGTCAAAGACATGTATGTAGCAATAGTTCAAGTACAAAAGAGACATCAAGTCAGCAAACTGATTTAGTAATGTTAGTTTCACAGCAAAATTTGATTGAACATTAGCTAGTATGACCCAGCATAAGCTACAGTATGGGTTGTACAGTAGGCTACCAATAGTGTGCCAGTGTACTGAACTTTCCTAAGGCATTACTTTTAAGTGTAGGAATGGGACAGCCACTTTATTAATATGCTAACATTTTATATTTTAATCTATTAAACAAAAAGAACATTCAATGATGTAATAATTAATTAAAGACATTAGTTGCTGCCCCTACATCTCAACATCTATTCCATCCTTCATCTACGTTATCGATTGCTAACATTTTATAGATTAAGTAAAGAAAGATCCAACTTATGTAATGAGAAAAAAGCATTAGTTCTCTCTCAACATCTATTCCATCTTTCATCTACTTAAAAGGTATCTATTACTTGAAAAAAAAGATGACGTCTACTAAAAGCTACTCTGTTCTGTTAAAAGCACACCCTGCGTCTAAAGCTGTACAGCATCATAGAGCCTCTGCTTCTGCTGCTGTTGTTGTTCTTATTGTTGTTGATGTTGGCAGCAAAATGTTTAAAATGAGACGTCTGACAACAGATAGCATCCGTAAGGCACTGAATCCATTATGGTGTGATGTTCCACGAAAGGGTGTGGAGAAGAGAGACACACATCTGGAGGTGCGGAGTTTGGAAAGTAGGAAGAAAAAAAAAGGAGGTGAAAAGAGACAAAAGGAGAGGGAGAAAGGAGACACTGGTGCATTTTCCTCAATCTAACTTGTCCCTGTGGTTGCATTGATTTTTTTTTTTGGAGGGTAAGCGTCCAAATAGGAGAAAATGAAACATTTCTTAAACCTTTTCCTAAGCTCTTAAAGGTGCCCAAGGCATTTTTTTTTTATCTACAGTGCACATATACCTGTTTTTAGTCTATGTCTGCATTCACTGTGATACCATGGATTTACCTTATTTGTCAAAACCAAATCCAGCTGTCTAAAATGATTACACAGGAGGTTTTGATATGAATTGACTGGCACTAAAAAAAAAAAATCACTAAATTGTCAACTGAAAAACCAGAGAGGTGCATAATTGGGTTTTAAATATCATTTTATTACTGTGTGTTGAATGTATGTTTGATCCATATTCTTTTTGAACGTGTGAATTGTGACACTGATAGCATGTGTGTTGTGTGATGCAGCAACTATAAAGAAAGTCTTATCAAAGATTAAGTAAAAAATAACGAAGGTAAAAGACAAAAACTACAAATAAAGTCCTTCAAAACATTCCAGACTCAGTTATTTCTCATTGCTAACGAGCCTCATGATGGCACAGTATGCAAGTGGACAACTACAAATATGCCATTTACCACAGTGCTAACAACTCCCATTTAAACTGCAGTTAAGGTAGAAGGACTACCCCGGGGTGTCTTTCTCTGTATTTATCGTATTACTGATGCAACGATACGTGCCCGTCTTTTCCAAATGTAAGCGCGCATTGCGAGATGTGCCAGCTGCATTCGCATAATGGACCATATCTTACTGTAACGTTCCAATATGATGAGGACCATGCACACAGCTGGCAGATGAGACCGCCAATCAAATTAACTGGCCAATTACACGTCTAATGCGGCACTCCAAACGTAGCCAATTACCTGCACTCAGCCAGATATAACCTGAAGGTAAGGCCAGATGTGGAAACGTTAAGTCTGCAGGTTGTGAAACTGCAACTAGAGCTGGGTATGGAAATGGGGAATTATGGAAATGTGAATGGCCTTTTAATATGAGCAGTTAAGACAGATGAGTTTTTAACAGCTGCTGTGGTGGAAAACCTTTTTAAGATGTGTGACGAGTACAATTCAGGCCACTGAGACTCTATTGTAACAGTCTACATAATGATCCTAACACTAAAAAAAAAAATAAAAATCACATCTGCTGCCAATGAAGGGCACAAACCAAAGACCGAGAATGTTTATTTGCATTATCTCCTGGGTAGTTAATGGGTATGATATATGAGGGTACATATGTCAAGTGTCTCTATCACAGATGGAGTCATGTGTCAAACTTTCTGTGCACATTTGGCACTGAGAAAGCCGCTGTCAGCTCCGTCAGTATTTTTCCCCAATAAAATAAATTGCAAAATAAATAAACCGTTTATTATTCATCCCTCATATGAGAGTGAGTCTGCAGCAAGAAGGCCACACTGTCAGCCTTATCCGCATCTAACAAATAAAGCAAAACTCCACCTTCAGCTCTGTACGGAGTGATGGAGCGAATTATTTTGTAGCACAACCATACAGATGAACCATGAAATTGTGATTTGTAAGAGCAACTCCGGATGTGGATTAAAATTAGTGTCACATTTATATGTGTGACTAGCGTGCTGTGCTTTGACTGACCAGCTAGTTTATTACCAAGAATACATGCATAAAACATTGTTTTGATCCCGACTGGGTGATAAAACATTTCTTGAATAACATCCATGCAAAAAAGGGAGTTAAATAAAAAGGAGTAGGAGCTGTTAACGAGGAAGAGGAGGTGGAGGATTTGGGAAGTGGGTGTAATCGCAGGCTAGTGTTGGGGTGGAGTCTTACCAAATCTCTGGGGGATTGCATCTGGGGCTCGGCGTTCTAGAGGATGCAGGGGGGACACAGAAGAACCAAAAGTAATCAAGCAAAAAAAATATTTATTCACAATGACAGTAAAAACTTGAGCACATACAGTATGAGGTTATAGAAGAACTTTTGGAGCAGTGTGAAACAGCAGTACGATGAGGAAATGGACATGCAGGGTAAAATGATGAATCACAGCAGGCAGGAGGGTTGTTAGTTTCAGAGGTACTCCCTTAAAAAGAAAATCTCTAAATAGTTTCCCCTGACTGTCTAACAACTGCCTGTTCAATGTTCCTCACAGTCTGACAGCTCAGTGGTGGCTAAGGGAGGGGCAGTCTGCTGCTTGCACTACATCACGGCCTAAGATGTAGTCGACAGAAACAAAACAGGGTGCGTGCCTGGGCTGTCGAGAGCTGCTGATCTATATTTAGATCAATTTTAAAGACCTCTACAATACATTTCCCTACTTCTGTTTTAGTATGAATGTTATGGTAGGGGGGAGTGCAACAGGTCTGTAAACTATATATAAGAATCACAATTGGGCTCCAAAGAGTTGTGCCAATGACATAACCGACCTAATCTGCTTTTTGTGGCTTCTTCTGAAAATACTATTTCCCTTTCACTAACAGTAAAGTTTGTTTTTTTTTTCCGACGGCCCTCTTTTCAATGAGTGACAGCTCTCTCTGCACCACTCCTACAGAGCTTTCCTTATATAGAGAAACTAGGGCTTGGTAGTATGCTAATTACCACTAGCAGCTACAAGCCTGTCAATTTAGAGTGATTCTGATTCACTAACATATGCACAGTGGTAAGAACATAATTGGCCGGTGTCCACGTGTCATGAATTTGATGGTAATTTTGCATTCTCATTCATTTTGGTGAGCACAGTGAGAACATTTCTGCTCATACATTAGTAAATGAAGCTCATTGAATTGGATCTTTTTGGACTTTGTTTCGCCCTGGGTTTTGCCTTTAAGGAAGCTCCAACCATCTAATTGGTGGAGGTCAACCGAGCTAGATGCAACCTGACAAGNGAAGCTCCAACCATCTAATTGGTGGAGGTCAACCGAGCTAGACGCGACCTGACAAATAGACTCCATGTAGATACTATTCATGGCTGAAGGGAGCAAGTGCAATCTGCTCTGTGTGAATCTATATTTTAATTGAGCGGGTTATGTTCAATTATAATGTTTTTGTTTTTTTTAAAAGACACGAGAAATCGATAACGAAAAGGTCAAAAAGGACAAGCAGAGTTAATGGGTCTTAGATCTCCATTAATGAGTGGCTAATGTTAATGAATTAATAGCTTAGCATTTCATTGTCTTACTTGTGCTACTATTACTGTGGAAAGCTCAATAACACATTACATTATAACATGTTATTCACAAGATTAATTTAGTTTCAGACAAGGTACATAATTAGTTGTGCAGCTTGCCCAATAGCTGATTTTTTTTTAACCTACAACATTAGGCGACACCTGTCCAAATGTCACAACAGCTGTGACTTTATTTTAAATATATATTCAATATATTACATTAAGTTTAATATATAAAGCATAGTAATTGACATTTTTAATCTATACTTCAGTGGTAAGAAAATGTGTGGTTCTTTCTTTTTAAATTTAAGCTGAATTTAACCATTGATTTTGTTGTTTAAATGGTGCATAATCTATGTGACAGTTGTATTTTCTCCATCCTCTTAAACCCATGAAAAATGTGAAGCCTAGCCCAAAGCGTTGGATAAAGACTGAAGCTGCTCATTTTGTGCACTGGACCTGATCTCCCTCGAGTCCCATCTCAACCCTTTTATATCACCCTCTCCAGCCTCTACAGCTGATAACCACAGATCAAATAAATTCTACCATCTAACTACCAAGTACGCAGAGTCAGCCTGACTTAAAGCACCACTCTAATCCAAAGATGAGTATCGACCAGTGAGGCACTTCCTCTCATCTAACTTCACCCGTGGCGACAGCCAGCCAATAGCCTCGTCTGCATCCCTTGCTGTGATAATTGTCACCAATCAGCCATTTGATTGACACTACTTGTTTGCGAATGGCTGCTTTTGCCTCTAATAGNGCTGTGATAATTGTCACCAATCAGCCATTTGATTGACACTACTTGTTTGCAAATGGCTGCTTTTGCCTCTAATAGCCCCCGTTGACTGCTGAGGGTGCTGGAAGAGACCATTTTTATGATAACGGAGGGGAGGAAGGGGAAAGGATTTAAGGGTAGTTTAATGATATAACTCAAGTTGAGATTCGATAAATTGTACGTTAAAGCCAGTTAGTGGAGCAAGAGAGATAAAAACGGAATCATTGACTACCGCTGTGAAGTAAACATTGATGTGATTTAAAGCTCACAAACAGGCAACACTGTTCAAACTTCCCCTCATGCTTAAAAAAAAAAAATCAGCACATAAGCCTCGATGTTCTGCCACTTGTTTTCATGTCAGACATTACGGGCTCACTTCTAAATCAAATAACATTTGCGGTAAGCGCAGATGTAGACGTAGAGCACATCAAACCTGATTTTGTGCGATGATAATTAAGTATAACATCTGGCATCATGTTCAAACACAACCTTGAGAAAAAAGCAAACAGCTGTAACGACTGTTTGCATGAATCGCCGAAGTTATAAAGTGTGAGTGACATCTGCCCACACTGACTGACAGCAGAAGGATCCCGAGAAGATTTGTACAGTTGTTTGTATTGTGATGTGCGATGGAGGATGCGGCCTGATTGATATTCAAGCCAAGTGTGTTCTTCACTCTCTAGCTGCTACCTGCCCTGCGTGTGTCTCTTCATCCCCCACATCCATCAATCTAGTAAAAATCAGCTCCGAGGCAAGATGCAGAGAAAAGATGGAAATGCAGAGACAGAGAAGGTTACTTAACAAAGTGAGAGGAAGAAAGGGAAACCGGCAAATGAGAAAAAAAAAGAGAGAGAGAGGATCGGGAGTTGAGGGTTGACAGATAAAGAAAGACAGAGATGAAGTGAAAGGGAGTGGAAAGGAGAGGGTGAGAGAGATAAAGAGAAAAGATTGAGCTCTACAGGTTTACTCTCAGGCTAGCCACAGCTTGATAATAGAGAAGAGTGCGGCGACGGAGTGGGACAATCAATCTGCATGCTCTGGCTACCGTGTTGTCTTAGCTGGGAAATGAGACGACAACATGGCACTCACTGAGGGGATTAACGGCACTTGTGACAGCACTGGAGCACACACACACACAAACACATAGGCAGGCACTCTCTCGCAG
>JANJYP010006124.1:0-17327 GCA_024605115.1 Rastrelliger brachysoma | reverse complement strand
AACAAACTCTTAACCCAAGGTCCACTTACTTTCCTGTTTTGTAGCCGAGTCACAGTATTTTGATAAACACAATATTTTGGCCCTGAGTTGCGCCCCCCCCCCCCAAAAAAAAAAAAAAAAAAAGTTAACATTGAGCACAACATGGATAAGAAGATCTTCACTGTCAACGTCTAGCCTTTCAACACGTCTTATTTCTCCCATATATGAAGCTGATATTAAACTGTGAGGCAGATTTCCATCTTCAGTATTAAAAGAGGAAGAACCAAAGGGAGACTGACACTGTAGCCAAAGAATTGTAATAGTGGTTGCCATGGGTGTGTCTCTACATGATTAATGAGGTGAAACCATTTATGAAAGTTCAACTAAACTGGAACATCCACGAATGGAGCCAAATACTCATTTGTTCCCATGGTTACAAGCCGATTAGCTAATGTAGAGTTACGAGTACAATGTGGACTATGGGGGCATACAAGGGTGTATGTAATATTTTTGTTTATTTCTATTTATGTTTTGAGTTTTTTTATGGACAGGGAATGCACAATATGTTATTTATTTACTTATATTTTGAAAATGAAGGTCTACAAGATGAAACTTGTAACCATAAAACAATACGTTAACACTGACAACATGATAGAGCCTTGAACAAACTGAATCTAAACATCTACACGTTGCAGCTGGGTGTATGGATGGTATGACAAGAACTGATCATAGGTGAGGTGATGACTGGAAATGCCCTTTTAACTCTTAACATTATCTCCCTGGAGCAGAATACATCACTGGCTGATGGAGGTCCAATGCCCAACTCCCCCAGCTCCATGGTCAACCAGTATCGACTGGAGGAGGACGAGGAACAGCAGGACGCCAGCGCCAAAGACCTCTTCATCACCGTGGACAACCCAGAGAGCCATGTCACCGCCATCGAGACCTTCATCATGTACAGAGTGGTGACCAAGGTGAGTCAGGAGGCTTTACGTGTTCAGTGGGTAGTTGTGTTAAACTAGTAGCAGTTGACCTCCATGAGAGATGAAGAACTGCAGAGGTCTGCTAACCTCACATTAGATTCTTTTTTCATTTTCAGATTTGTTGTCTTCAACCTAAACCGATACTGGAGACACAAAATGCCTCACAAAACTTAACACACAAGCAGTAGTTCTTACTCCCCCAAGAATAAAACTTTAAAAAAGCCTTATGCTGGATGGAAACATTCCACCAACAAGGAGAACATTTTCTTTCTTCACAGAAGCTGAGGTCTTCACAATGTTTCACTTTTTCACTGGCTATGATAAAACATCTGTGACTGCTCATACAGCTCATCAGATAAAGTGCTGATTCATTCGTGTACCACTCGGTGAGAAGATATGAAAAAAACAGCACAGTTCCACTATAACCACTATAAGCCATGTGATTAGATGGGACTAGCAGGGATAATTCCATTTCCAGTTTTCCAAGGCAAGGTCTGCTATGGAGATATGTGCCAACGATCACTTCCCCAGAAAATTACCCTGAAGTTCCTGCAGTGGAAACAACTCTAAAATAATGGAAATGGAGAAGCCTGAAAACTTCATTCGCTGCATGTATTAGTAGTCTGCTCTCAGCCCCACACAACCAAATGCTGCTGAGATCTGGTTAGAGTTCAACATTCTGTGATGCTGCTTCAGATTCAGACCAGTGTGATTAACACTTTTGCCACATAGACGAGACTACTGGGTTAGGTTGTTATCACTGAACCACATTATGACCAACACATATCTCACCTTTCATTTTCACACTACAGATGACAGTATTTTACATCACCTACAAACACATACAAGAAAATTGTGTTTGTTTTAGAGTTTGGAAATGTTTTGGTGATGGTGTCTTATATGATTATATTAGTGACTGAGAAGGAAGGGGGGTGGGGGTGTCCTGGGTCATCAATGGTCAGATGTAGTTTAGTGGATGACTGAATCCTTCAGACAGGTGCTGAGCCCTGGCATAGCTACAAAAGGGCTTGAGGCTAGTTTTGATGTATAGGTGGATATCATCTGTACACAGTTTGATTCCCGGCTCCCCCAGTCCTTGAGCAAGACACTTAACCCCGAAGTGCTCCCGTTGCTGTGTCAGCGGTGTATAAATGTGTGTGAATGTTAGTTACTTACTTGTGAGTAGGTTGGGGTAGCCAGCTCTCACCAGTGTGTGAATGGGTGAATATGACGTAGTGTAAAGCGCTTTGAGTGGTCGTAAAGACTAGAAAAGCGCTATATAAGTACAGTCCATTTACCATTTACCTCGGTTTTGAGGTCACGGTTCGGGTCATTTTCGGTACAGTATGGGAACAAAATGCAAAACCTAAATTTTCTTGTTGTTCATTTGGGTGTTAATTATTTGTAAACCAACAAATTACTGTTTTATACAAACAGGAAAAATGAAATAAATGCAAAATGCTGCCTGGTAATAAGTGAAATAAAATTCTCAACAACAAATGTATGAAATATTTTTTTTTTTTTAAATCCTTGTAAACAACTTTTAGCAAAACTTTTCAACAGTAAAGTGCAGCAGTAGCAGTTCCAGCATGAAGCCCTGTTCAGTTTTACACAACCTTTGTGTTGTGTTGCCGGAGACATACCCATCTGAGCTGAACAGTGTCGGCACACTGCGCTCGTTTTATCCACCTGTGTGAGAAGTATTGCAGTATTTAACCAGGAAGCCGAAGTGTTTCCAAGCAGGAGACTTTAGTGACAGGGGAGGGTCTTCAAGCTCCGGCTTACTGCTGGTAGTAGCCATCATGCAGTCAGGCTGCAAGTGTAGCTGCACGTGTTAGCGCGGAACGTAAACACACGTAACTTCCGGCCCGTGAACCAAAAAAATAATAATAATCCGGCTCATGAACTCACCCGTGCACAGCCCTGTACTGTACTGTACTGTAATGTACTTAAAACATAGAGCAGGTTTAAACTGTACTCTTTAATTTAACCTATTAAGTCAGTCTCTGGTTTGAGTACCATGTGAACACTATCAGGTATACAGTATGTGGAAACAGTGTAGTGATTTGGCTTTCCTCCCTCCAGACCACACGGAGCGAGTTTGACTCCAGTGAGTACGAGGTACGCCGGCGCTACCAAGACTTCCTCTGGCTCCGAAGCAGACTGGAAGAAAACCACCCAACGCTCATCGTCCACGTACGTATCAGAGCACCACATCATCTGCTCTGCTCATCTGTGGGCTGCTGCACTCACTTTACATCATTTCATATGAAAGCTTGGAAGGAAGTCAGTGTGGTATTTGATTATTTTATTTGATTTTATTTTTTTTTTAATTCATTTTACAGAAGCACGGGTTTTCCTTTTTGGAAATTTTTCCCCCACTTATGCACCATAACATTGTTTTTCAATGATTTCACCACAGGACACACATGCTTAACATCATTTTCCACAGTACACCGTTTATATATCTGCTAATGCACTAATACTAGGCTGCCTCTTATTTCCTATTTTCATAGTGGGGGAAGGGATGAAACATAAAAAGAGAAGAAAAGAGAGAGCAATAACTGAAGATGTATGTTATTCAGCTTTAAATAAATAACACCACATCAGTCACTTTTAATATTCAGTTCATTTAAAATATTGATCTATAATATGAACCACATCAATAGTGATTAGTGAAGATGATTCATCACACAGCTCAGGATAGTTAAGCTTAGGCAGAGTTTACACACACACACACACACACACACATATGTAATAAAATATGGCACTACATTAAAGAAGTCAAGAACAGTGTGAGCAGGAAGAGGGTAGGTGGACAATGTTCTACATCATCCACTCTTTACTTCCGTATATGAAAGGGAAGTGGCAGCATGCTGACTGAGTGGAAGTGCATCAGCATCACGGTACACTGTCTTTGTTTGTGACTCTGACTAAGAAGCGTTTCCGGATCTGTCCTCAGCCTCTGCCGGAGAAGTTTGTGATGAAAGGCATGGTGGAACGCTTCAATGATGACTTCATAGAGACCAGGAAGAGAGCCCTGCACCGCTTCCTCAATAAGATCTCTGAACATCCCATCCTGTCCTTCAGCCAGCACTTCAAACTCTTCCTCACTGCACAGGTCTCATACACATGCACTTACACTTAGACACATACTGTACATACGCATACACACACACACACACACACACATATACGGATGCACTCCCTACTCCTTTAATACTCTTCTTCTATTATTGTATAATGGAGCTCTTTCACATAGCTTTAATGCACAGTTTAACTGAAGTCTCGTTGTGCAGGACTTGGCATCTCACAGGAAACAGGGTCCAGGCTTCCTGAGCCGGATGGGAGAGACAGTGAGGGCCGTGGCCAACTCAGTGCGGGGCCTCAGGAGCCGGCCGGAGGAGTTCGGCGTCATGTGGGAGTATGTGGAGGACTTCAGCAACAAGATCTCCTCTGTGGACAAAGTCACCCAGAGGATCATCAGGGAGCAGAAAGGTACTGAAGCATCTCTCTCTCTCTCTCACACACACACACACACACACACACACACACACACACACACACACATACACAGATCCATTGATAGAACCTGGACCAACTCGTTACACGTGTCCTATTTTCTGTCTTCAGAGTATCTGGATGAGCTGAAGCAGTACGCCCCTACCTACAGCCAGTGGGCGGGGTTAGAGGAGGAGCTAGAGGAGCCTCTGAAGGGCGTGGCCAGCTGTGTGGAGCGCTGCGGCAAAGAAACAGAGGAGCAGATCCACCACCTGTCCGAAGTCCTGGTCCCCGCCTTGCACGAGTACGTCCTCTGTGCTGAGACGCTGAAGGTGAGACACAACCACAGTTTGTTTCTTCATTTACACACACAAATGAAAAATACAAAATACAAAAGAACATGAGCAAAAAAAACCCTCCAGGCTCTTGTAGATAAATCTTAATTTATCTTGTTTATCTTCATCCAGGTTATGATTTGGTAAATAATTCTAATTCAGATATGTTTCATACTTTGACGGTGAAGCAGGTATCATTATTTCATCCTATGTAAAAAAAAAGTCTGTTCATCAGTGTAAATGAAATAACTCATCTCTACACAGCACCTAGTTAATCCCAGGAACATTGAACTTTATTTTGTAAATCCCAAGATCATTGAACTTTACTTTGTATTAAAACTTTTTTTTTAAGATTTTGTGGCACAGACACCTTTATTCGAAAGTAATCAGACAGGAAATCAGGGGAGAGAGAGAGGGTGAGACGCGCAGCAAATGACCGTACCGGCTGTGATTCAAACCGGGGTCGGCTGTAGAGTTCTGTATAGGTGGCATATGCTCTAACCACTAGGCTATCCTAGCACGCCTTCAAACTTTATTTTATAAATCCCAAGATCACTCAACTTTACTTTGTATTCAAACTTTATTTTGTAAATTCCAGGAACACTGAACTTTATTTTGTAAATCCCAGGAACACTGAACTTTATTTTGTAAATCCCAGGAACACTGAACTTTATTTTGTAAAACCCAGAAACAGTGAACTTTATTTTGTAAATCCCAGGAACACTGAACTTTATTTTATGAATTCCAACAACATTAAACTTTACTTTGTAAATCCCAGGAACATTGAACTTTACTTTGTATATCTCAGGAATATCACACACAGCCTTACATGTAGCATCAGGTATTTATGCACATTGCAGATTTCCATAATTACAGATTTTTTTTTTTTTTTTTCACAGAGATTGTTGATTGTATATGATATTTTCTTTAATTGCTTATAGTTTTCCCCACTATGTCGCTGCTGTTATGTCAATTTAGAATTTTACTCTAGGGAGATCAATAAAGCACAGTATAAAAACAGTAGCTGTGTTGTCATTTTATTGACGGTTAGACAGCAGTGCAATGAAATTCAGATGACACTCCCTGAAGTATGAGAAGATTTAAGACAATTAAAAGGCATAAATAAAACATTGATAATCTATAAGGCCAATAAAGTGAAATACAAAAAGTTGCAAACACAGCAAACCTTACCTCTTATACTCAAAATCTGCACATGCATAAGGTTACATAGTCTATTCCCTAACACATGGAGAGAGAGACCACCAAGCTACACACGACTGATCATTCTTTTGTCATCGTGAGAAAAAATGCCTCTCAAACAGATCAGAACATTTCACGTGTAATTTACAGAAACCTCCCAGTTCTTCACAAAGACATCCATGAAATAGACCAGTGACTTTTAACATCTGGAGATGGTACACTGCTACATTGTGTACATTCACTTCTGTTGAGCTCATTCTCTCCACTGTGAGCAAAACCTACAGCTACACACACACACACACACACACAAGAAGGTGATTTTATTGAATTGAGTCTTTTGCTTGTGTGTCTCAGGCTGTGATGAGACGGAGAGACAACATCCAGGCCGAGTTCGAGATCAAGAACGAGGCCTTGGCATCCAAAAAAGTCGACCAGGAAGCGGTAAGCACACTTTTAAATATACACACACACACATACATACATACATACACACACACACTCCCTCCTCTCTCCCGCATATGTGTTTGTGTGTTCTCTGTCATCCTCTCAGAGATTAGGTGTAATAAAGTGAAGCGTGGAGTGGGGCATCTCCCACAGGCCTTCAGCTAATATTGTGTGGGAAAAAAAAAGACTTCCTGGTGTGTGTGTGTGTGTGTGTGTTGGAGGGAGAGGTTGTGGTGGGGTGGGGAGTGGATTATCTAAATATCCAGGCTTGTCGGATGGAAGTGGGTTGTCAGCTCAGCGGGAATAAGAGCTGTCAATATTATTTCACAGCCGTAAGCCCACGGCGGTTAATCGCGGCGTAATGAAAATTCCCATATCCTTTTTAGATGATGACTCGCTTTCAAAATGTCAGGAGACAAAGAACGGAGACGGAAAAGTTAGCCGAGCAAAGGACATGGCTATTTATAGACTGTAGTTGTACTGTTTTTTTGGGGGGTTTTTTTGCGCGTGTGTGTGTATTTGCAGGTGTGTATGCCCTCAGCCACCTGATACCAAAATCCATCTGTGAGGTTTTAATTAAGAAGTAGGACTGAGATTTTTCCTCCCCCTAAAGACTTGTATTGTACTCCTGCTTTAATTAGCTGTGTGTGTGTGTGTGTGTGTGTGTGTGTGTGTGTGTGTGTGTGTGTGTGTGTGTGTGTGTGTGTGTGTGTGTGTGTGTGTGTGTGTGTGTGTGTGTGTGTGTGATTCAGTCCTCTGGCTTTCAATGCACATCACACTGCCTCTGCTTTTTTAATAGATCTGCTCTAATGAGGAGGGAAATATCAAATAGACGCTTTTCCGTTACGGTTTCCAGATGCGTTTTTTTTTTTTTTTTTCCTAGGAGAAACAATGTGACTGTACACTGAGCTCAATGAATACCCTGGAGTCGTGTGTGTGCACGTGTGTGTGTGTCAGGACAGACCAGTAGATTTGTAAGTAATTGTCACAGGGAGGATTAAAGAGTGGCACCTTCAACACTGCATACTTACTGGTATGTACTTATCGGCACAGATTAAAGGAGCATTTCTACAATATTCTATATAAAAGTCAGCGTCCTCCTCCTCGTGGTTGTCTTTACTTAGCTTTTAATCTATTTCGGTGATGTCATAGTTATGTCCACATATAGTGAGGTTTAAAGGTTAATTCCACCCAAAATGTTACTTTTGTCTCACTACTTACAAAAGATCTGCTTTCGGTAGTTTTGCAGTTCAGCTCGGTTGCTAAGACGCGTCTACACTACACACCTGTTACACCAGATAAAAGAGTACTGCTCTTAATGTGTAATGGGTATGAAATGAATTACTCAGCTGTCACTTTTAAGGCTACTTGAATTGGTGCTGGTGTTATCATCATTTTTTTTTTTTTGAACAATACCTAGCTTTACATGAGACCTCACCTGTGTTCTTTTATTATTGTAGCTATGTGTCTCAATGTTTCAAATAACCAAATGGTTCGTAACTACAGCTGCAGAATTCTTGGAATTTTCAAAGTTGCTGAAAACTGAAAAAAAGTTTTGCACATGTGAGGTCACTATGACTTAAAAAGTAACGACCTCTTGCACCACAACTCTACTAGAGACAAACACAGAACCTGATTGTTTTGTGATGCGAGCAACAGATAGCTGACATGTTTACACTCGCAACATTCACGCTCGCATCTGATTGGTCCGTGACAATCATTCACTCATAACTGAGAGAGGCACGTAGCGTGACTGAGCTGACATCGGCACGTTGTGTCAGATGCAGTGGTTCAGGTGTGCGAGGTATGAATGTGATTCTTTACTGTAGTCAGTGTGTCTGATCTTCACACAGCAAGCACACAGTCAGACCGCTCCTGTGTGTAAACATTAACATGACCTTCACTCACAATGAAAGCGCTGAGCTTTTAGTGAGTCAACCTTTTACAGAGAATGAATGTGTGTCTCTTTACAGCCAGTAGGGGGCAGTGCTGCTTCATTTTTCGCAGCACACAGCAAGTAACCAGTGTTGTTCTTGCTGTTGATGTGTTGAGTTGATGTGAAGCTAATATGAAGCTTCATCTTTCTCCAAATGTTGTCACATCTTCATCTTCTATGTTTCAACATTACAGTGTCAAAGTTCCTCTTTTTGTTCCTATACTTCCACCACAGAGAAAACAGGAAACATTAAAAGTGAATTTGACGTTCTAAAGACTTTAAATGTGTCACATATCCATAATCACAGTGAAGAAAACCTCTAATGTTCATATGGAAACATTTGAAAAATTGTCACTACATTTTCTTTGATTGGAAACATGATCCCAAAACCAAAACTTAAATTTGATGGAATGAATGATTTGTATCTGTTCACATCAACTCTTGAGTTGGTTTTATGAAACAAATAGATCCTGGTTTAGTTTGTTCGATTCATTCAAGCAAGACTATAAACTGCTTCATGGTAATAGCAGCGTTGCCTTTTATAATCATTATTAGTATTTATATTCACTACTGTTAGATTCCGGGTGTGTGTGTGTGTGTGTGTGTGTGTGTGTGTGTGTGTGTGTGTGTGTGTGTGTGTGTGCATGCTGTGGATAAGCCCACGTTAAGCATGCTTTGTTTATTGAAGCTGAGTAAATGCCAGTGTAATCAGTGTAAATGTCGGGCTCTCACTCTGTGAATACAGCATCTGATTCATGTGCAGTGAGTATGATAATATGTGCTTTACTCTCTTCACACAGTCTGCACTTAAATTTAAATGTTCATGTTGTCCAAAATTACACATAACCATAGGTATTATATATCACACTACTGGACTACTACTGTAATAAGTGTTGTATTGTGTGTAAGAGGCCACAAACTCATGAAGCATAGCAGTTTAGTTGAACGTGATGTCTATATGTACTCTCAATGTTACTCCTAGTTCCTTCAAATGCAAATATGACATGACCCCCCAACAAAATTCTAACAAAAGGTTTCTCAGTGCTTTCCAGTAGTATCACATGTACAGAAAAACATACAAAACAAAAGTTAACCAAAGTTTGACTTCAAAAAAGGCCTCATTTTCAAAATGTCTTTGTTTGTTATTTTATATAACCTTGTTTTTATTTTCTTCATTCCATCCCCCCTCCCTCCAAGTGTATCAACATTCATTTGTGGTTAAAATTAATGTAATTAAACAAAATGCTCAATGTAACCTCCTAATAGCAAGCAGGGCTGTAATTTAGAATGCAGATCATTATGTGTGTAATCATGTATAATGATCTGCATTCCATCATCTTTTTACGTCTTTCACCCACAGAAGTACACACACATGAAAACTGTGATCGTTCAAAACTCGAGCAGCATTGAGTATTTAGTTTTCCTTTAGAATGATACTAGTGAGAACAGGAAGAAGCAGTGTGATTATGATCAGAGGTGTGGACTGAAGTCAGTGAACCTGATGACTTTTTGACGTGGAATGACTCCTCAAAGAATAGAAACTATGTTACCAGGTGTACAATCAGATATACAGTAGGGTGAGTTGGAGGTAAAGGTGTGTGTGTGTGTCAGTGCAGCAAGAAAACACATAGAACTGAAATGATTATTTTTGCTGTTTTATATGTATTTTCTTATTAATGTGTTAGATCCAAGATCCCTGCATATCCTTAAAGTCTTAAAATGTCTTAAATGTAGTCATTTGTTTTAGTCAAAGTGTAGGAGTTAATGTATTGAATTTGATTTGAATTTAATTCTATTTATTGTGTTTATGTTATGTATCATTATTATTATGTTCTGCTTATTTTAGTCATTCAGAAATGAAAAATTTCACCCCACTACAGCTTTAAAAATCAGAGTAATTCCTCATCTGTCAGACGATGTGGTCCAGAAATTTTGCAAAATTCTACTTTCAAATAAATCCGGGTTGAAAGTGGGTTATGTTTTTTTTCATGTAGAATAATGCAGGCCAACAAATTGTGCGTCACCTTGTACAATATTCATCAGCCAATGATATCAGGATCTGTTACCTGTCAATCAAACGTCTACCATCGTCACATAATAAACGTCTGCTAAACACACTCGCACTCACCCACACACCCAATCAGATTCCAATCCAAACATTCAGTGTCCCGCCCCAAAAACTGAGCATCCCACCTGCTTGATAACGGCCAATCAAATTCATTTTCCTCACTCGTGTAAAGTCGTGCTGCAACTTGGGAAAACTCGGGTGAAGGTGACAGGACAAACTGATTTCTGAACGACGTTCTTTCTTAAAAGTCTTTTAGATTTGCTCTTCAAAGATGTGCAGATACCATGGTTTGACCTCACCAAGATGGCCCACATGTTGTGTAATAACAAACACATTGTTGAAATAACTGGCTTGTTTGTGGTTTGTTTGAGACTCAAAATACAGCATGTTGGAGCTGTTGTTAGACTTGATATTAACAGACAATGCACTGATACTACCTGTATATACTGGTATACTGATACCACTCATGTACATCAATCCAATGATATTAAACATCAAATGAGGACTGGGGTGTTTCTTCTCTGAGGTGATCATTTGTGTGTGTGTGATTGATAGCTTCAGGAGGAGGTGGATGCTCTGGGCGACCGGGTGGAACAAGCTAACAACGTGTTGAAAGGAGACTGGACCCGCTGGCAGGACAGTATGAGAACTGACCTCAAGTCTGCTTTTATCTCCACCGCAGAGAAGAACGTGGACTACTACGAGAAGGTAAGAACGCTACTCTTAAAACTTTAAATGCATATTTCAAAAAAAAAAAAAAAAAAACTGAAGAGACTGCAGATTATAAAAGCAATCTTGTATTGATTTCAGTCTAAAAGGAAAAAAAAAACGCTCTGTGGGTTGACTCCATTCAGAGCTAATGCTCACTTAAAGAGCTCCATCAGTCTGGAGAACATCTTCTGTCTTCGCACATAAAAGCAGCACTTTGTATAAATTGGGGGTAAAGTGGCAGCGTAGAGATTCACATCATTGTGGAGAGTTAGAGGACAGTGATGCACAGCAGGTGATTGGGTAATGACATCGGACATTGATTAGTAATGGGCTCTAAAGCTGACACAACACAAGAGATACACTTCTCTCATAGGGTTTTCTCTCTTCAGTAGTACTGTGTGTGTGTGTGTGTGTGTGTGTGCTAGGAGCTACACAAATCATGTTTCTATACAATATTCAATGTATAAATTCTATAGATAAGAGATGATAAAGACAAAACATGTAAAGGATACATTTTCTTACTTCCATAATAACTACTAAAAAACTACACTGTTAAAAATAAACTACAAAAATAATAAAGTGTGTGTGTAATTCCAGAGTGATCTCAGCTACTGATATAATGAATATCATTATTGTTTAAAATGAGACCATGCAATTTTAAATAACACTATCATCCTTTGAGAAAACAAGAAGTTGAACCTCTGTCCATTTTGAATTTCAGTGGCTAACGTTAACAAAGCATAACTAGGAATATTATGTTAGTTGGGCGATGTCATGGTTCTCGTTCTTCCTCTATAATCTATATTCAAAGTTTTAACGTTCAGATTTAGTCTATTAATATTTCTGATGTACCTATTTACAGATTTATGTGTTACAAATCTCCACTGTCAATATTGTTATTTTCAGTGAAGGAGAGTTTAATTTGAGAATTGGACACAGATAACGAGGTTGGAAGAGTGTTAGGGATTGAAATGTAGAAATAAAAAGGTTTAGAAGGAGAGATGCAGTGAAGACGAAGACAGTCAGACAATGGTGCGTCCAGATTAACGAGCGGGCAGCGCAGCAGAGACAGCAGGGAATTAGATGATGAGAGGAGAACAATGCAGCGGAGAGAGCATTGCATCAGGAGAATGAAACGATGAAGCTGTTACACTAAGAATCGTTTACTCCTGCGCAGTCTTTATTAGTCATGCCTGAAGGAGTCAGAGCATGCAGTTAAATCAGAAAATACACCTCTTGCTTTGATTTGTGTTTTAATCCTGGAGGCTGGAGCTCTGCCAGCAGAGGGTAGCAGCGCTTCAGCTTTACTTCTCCTCTCGGCTCCTGTGGAAGGTTGTCAGCTGTTGTTGTGGTTCCTGTGGAAGCTGCTTCTCATCACTGCTCATGTCTGCTGATTATCAAACACACTCTTGATTAGTCAGGAGAAGTCAGAATCCCTCACAGGGCTGTTCTCTGGACAGATGGCTGACTGATCATTTCTGGATGTCTTTGCATCTTCATTAGATCTCGTGTTGCCACACTAAGGTTTTCTGTCATACTCAATCAGTGTCGTTTATAAGTAGCAATTTTCTTTCCCAGTTCGTTACATAGTCTAACCCAGGGGTGTTCAATTAACATTCTCTTAGGTCAAATTAGTGAAATATGTTCCAGAACATCATAATGTCCGAGTTATTTTTCAATACATTGAAGTAGCATTGTAGTTCCATCAGCATATGTGTCCAGTGGGTAGATTGTAAACTGTCTGATAAACGCAGTAGAATTCTAGTACATGGCAATGACATTTTATAATACTTACACTCAACTTGTGGGATTCAAATAAAGAATAAAATAAATAATAATAATTAAGAATAAGATAAATACATTTCTTTCCTTATACCTTTTTTTATTTTTAAAATCAAGTGCATTACAAAAAGTTTTTGATGCTCAGTGGTCCGTGAGTTTCCTAGGGCCGCTTCACTTTACTGTAATAGGTGGAAAAGCTGCGCCCCCTAAATTAGAAACAATCCTCAGTATTTCATCAGTTACCGCTGTCAGCCTATTAGTGACCTCTGGTGTACAATTTATGAGTAGTGATTTCTTGTACAGTTCATATGTAGCTTCACTTTTACCGTAATAGCTGGAGAAGATGCGCCTCTTAAAATAGAAACAGACAAAATTAAACCTCAATATTTCATTAGTTACCGCGGTCCACCTGTTAATGAGTGCTGGTGTACAGTTTATAATTAGCAGTTTCTTGGTTCTGATCCCAGGCCATGATGTACTCTAGATAGATCTAGCAAGGTGAAGGCTAGAGTTGTAACACAGGGTTGACACCATCTTTACTGTTTGGAGCCAAGACCTTCTAGACAAGGAGACAATGATGTTTTTCATATTCTGGAAACACACTCCATTATGTCAGCTTTTTGAATGGGAATCAGTGGCATTTTAAGGTAGTTCAGCATCAAGCTGTGTTAGATGCTGCTTGGTGTATCTACTATTATACTTTAGCTGTGTCAAGTAGATGGAGCCAGGTGTGTTTTGTATCTACTTTAATTCTATAGACTCCGTCATGTGTTGCTATAAATCAGCATCTTTCTTATTCAATTTAACAGTTTCAGTTTCCAGTGCTGCTAACATATCGAACGAGAACAATATGTGTACTTTCAATTTCGTGAACATAATAGTGTGTGTGTGTGTGTGTCCTTGTCATATTTGGGTTTCTCTGCAGTGCCTCTCCCTGCAGCAACCCTGACAAAAACACTCATCGCCCAACACAGTTGCCCCCTCTAAGCAAATGCAATACAACAAATGACGTGTGTGTGTGTGTGTGTGTGTGTGTGTGTGTGTGTGTGTGTGTGTGTGTGTGTGTGTGTGTGTGTGTGTGTGTGTGTGTGTGTGTGTGTGTGTGTGTGTGATAGAAGCAGCCAGAGGGTTCTCTGCTATTAAATGTGAGAGCATTTCTATAAAAGAGAAAAAAAGTATTTGTTATAAACTTAGCTGTAAAACATTGATTATGTCTCATTTGTGGATGCAGCCATGGACACGCACAATAAAAAATGAGGCTGACTGCATATTTAGTAGTTCTACCACATAAATGTAGTTCTTACTCTGTGCTTACTTTTAATATTTCATAAATGAAACATTAATGAATCTCAAAGGCTCCTAATTTGTGAGTGCTGAGAAGTTTAGAACAACTCTGTGTAATGATGCATGAACAGCTTCCATTGTTTGATGTGTAAATGTAGTTTTACTAAGAAACAAACCCTGAACAATATTTCACAGCAGTGAGCTCCAACGCTGTCACAGTGTGATTCATGTGCTCACCATATGCAGAAGCTTTTAATTGAATGTGCATGTACGGTACATGTGGCATGGTGCCACTTGTTATAAGTAATAAAACATGCTTTGTTATACATGGACAGAGTTTTATCACAGCGTCACTTCCTAACCTCTATTCATGCTTCCCCACACAATACTAACAACCCCATTCACATCACACGTAGTCATTTGAGCCATTGTTTATATGAAAATATTGATTAGGAGTAAGTGTGGTTTAAGTACTGTTTGCAGCGCTTACACAAACAGTAGTTAGAGTCAATAATTCTTACAACTTTGAGCTGATGTCATTCTTTGCAGGGTACATGTAGTTTTTCACCCAGCAGACACAGTATAGTACAAGTATAAAGTTAGTTACTTTACAGAGTTGGAGGTGTGCTGCCTGTTACTCGCGGCTCTACATCAGCTCACTGTGACCGCTCCTGACATTTCCATTACCCCCTTGAAAAGATCCAAAATGACATTTGTATTGTAATGCAGATGCATTTTTGGTGAAGGGTCAATGCACTGGATTACTTGAATGCCTGAAAGTCTCTTGCACTTAAGCGAGCAATCTGAATCCTGCGTAGGAATGTCACATTCCACTACTACCAATCAAAGCCACTGTATAGAGAGATATTTAAATGATACAAATACATTGTGTCATAGAAAAAAATGCAGACCATGTATTAAAAATGGGATTTGATTTCATGAAAAACTTAACCTCCCGAGACCTTAGCTTTAGTTTGGTATGCAATATAAATTCCTCCTAGATATCTGGGATCAGTAAGATCTGAGAAGTATAAAAACTAAGCATAGTCTTTGAACAGGAGGTGGTGTAGAATACAATTAATTCACCAGTTTTTAGAAAACAATTTTTTTTCCTTAACTTTTCATTTTCCCTTTTGCAAGATAAAAAAAAAATCCCTATGTTCTCAACAAGTGCTTCCTGGTTAGCACTGTTGTAGCTTGTTGCTAAAATTAGTCAAATTTGTATCAAACTACGATGTTATTCAGCACAAATCCCCACACAATCATAAGATTTGATCAGGTTTTCTACCCAATCCACTTCTGTCTGAGGATTAGCTGTTGATTGACTCAGCCCAAAAAAGTGTGTTCGAATGAGGACAAAACAGAATAAAATTTAAGGTCCAGCAAACCCAAAATGTAATTTCCACACATGAGGGCACAGGATGGTAAAAGGTGTTTCAGTTGAAGAGTTAACGCGCTGTAGAATGTTGTAGAAAAGTGTAGCTGAACTATTTCCGTCCAGCCGTAGTGGTATACTGACACTACTGAAAGATGTCCCGGCTCTGTTTCCCATTTGCCTCTGTGTGTGTGTGTGTGTGTGTGTGTGTGTGTGTGTGTGTGTGTGTGTGTGTCAGTGACTGAGTAGTAAATTCAGTACTTAATGATTCTTACCTGACAGCTCCTTGGAAACCAGACACTTGTCTTTCCGAGTCTATTGTCGCTCCTCTTGTTTCTGCCAACCGCCACAGACTTGTAATCAATCCAGCCTTTTTCATAAAAGCAGCGCAGCGTCCATATCGATGAAAGATAAAAGCCATCACCATTTTTTTTTCTTTTTTTTTGCCCTTATTTGGCCTGAGCTGGACATGTTTTCACCCTAATACGAGTTTGTCTTTGTGCAAACAGAATAAGTTCTTGTTGGAAGGCGAGCTGACGGCGCACAGATCAATCGTCCCCTGCAATGTATGCAATAAATATTCCATGACTCAGATTATTATTAGATGTTTGCACTGGCAAGTCAGTACATCAAGCTGATGCAGCACAGACACTCACTTGTCTTGTTAGCGCTGTGTCTCTACATTTATTAAGCAGCGGTGGCCTTTCCAGGAGAATTGCTCTGTCACTCGAGAAAAAGAAGGAAACTGGAGGATGATGTTTCAAATATAGGTCAGGAGGCAAACTAAAATATTACTTTCTCTACTTTAACACCTTTATAATTCAACTGAAATCATTATTTACTCCTGCAACATACAAATCAATATTCCTCTGGAGTCCTCTGAGGTAAAAATAGTCTGTTAGGGCTAGGTATTAATAGATCACATTAATAATCGTGATACTTTCTAGATATGATCGTAGGTTTTGTTTATGGTGATATATAGTCATAATAAGTGTCTTGTCCTGCTTTTAAAGGCTGCATTACAGCATACATGTCATTTTAGGATAGAATGAATAGTACCTTTTATTATCAGTGCAAACATATACATAGAATATAAAAGACACACATTTTAATAATAAATAAATGTTGGTTTTAAAAAATAAAATAAGGCTATACATATAGTGTGAATTAAATATTGCACTGTATGGTGATCAATGTTTAACAGATTGTTCTAATATTTGACTTTATCTATTTAGTCATTATATCCGCATTACTGATGATTATATATCAAAAATCCCATTGCATAAATATTTTGTAAAAACACAGTTAGTCATCCCTACATTATGGTCAAAATATCAATATTGAGGTATTTGGTGAAAAAAAGTATTGTTTTATTTGATTCTAGCCATATCACCCAGTTCTATGGCAATTCAATGATACTGACAGCCAGTCAATAAACATAGACACGTTTGCCATCCTGCTGCCTGTTTTAAAGGTGCAGACTTATCATAAATTGAATATAATATTTATATATGTTTTTATATATATTGTATTTATATATGTTTTAATTGATGTATAATCATCTTAAAAATAAGAATTGTTGTGTTTTATTAACTTAGAACAGTGCTTCCCAAACTTTTTCACATCACGTACCCCTTGGAGCATTTCATCCCCCCCCCAAAAAAAAAAACAAAAAAAAAAACGCACACCAACAGATATGAAACTGTTTGTGGCGGGACTTTTATTAACT
>JANJYP010006120.1:0-13564 GCA_024605115.1 Rastrelliger brachysoma | reverse complement strand
AGGTTAAATGACCACCCTCACATGAAAGCAAAGACAGCCCCCTGCTATTAATGATTAGACCATAGTACTAGATTCCTAACATGTTTGCCCTGGGTGGTGGTGTTGTTGGTTTAAGAGTGGATCGCTGTGGCTACACAGCGGCCCATTGTGTTATATTTGAAATATGAAAAGCAGAGCGCTCCCTAGATAGAATTAGAGTATTCAAAGTCAGAGTAGATAAAAGTCAGCTTATCTGTCAGTGAAAGGAAGTGGACTAGAGTTGAGGTGCTTTTTTTTTTTAAACAAGCTAAAAAAACCCAAAAAAACTGGTGGAGCATATTTACTTGTGTACAACCTGTTCATCTGGTCTGACTGAGAAGGAAGCGAGTGGTGAAAGAGAGAGAGCAGCGGAGCTGATTCAAAGCCTTGAAGGCTGCGTGAGGTGTCTGTGATGTCAGAGAAGGGGGGAGTGGAGGGGCATAAGGGGGCGTGGCTAGCTCAGCTGAAACTCTTGCAACACCTATCTAGCTCCCTGAGAACAGACAAGAGACAGTATTGTTCGAGGAAGCTCTAGCCCTGTGGGAAACTCTAAGTCAAAAGGATTCTATACAAACTCAAGAGAATTCACCAGGGATTTTATTAAAAGAAAAAAAAAACAGAAAGAAAAGAAAACACCCTTCACGGTAAGTCTTATATTGTGTACACATAGTACTTGTCAAGCTGTAGTCTTTTGGTTTTAATGTTTTATTTTGCTCGTGTGCTCCATTTAAATTTGTGCTTCACTTGTGTTTTTGAGTATAAATATCACTTTGAGTATAAATGGTACGTGATTTTCCAGTTAGCTTCTTATGATTTCTTACTTAAGGCACAGTTTTTCAATGAGGGTACAGAATTTAAATGGGTCTCCAGTAGTTGAGAAGAATGTAGGTTGTTACCTTCTAGGCCAGTATCAGGTGTGAAAGTGCTTTATAATTTCTTTGCTACATTCATTCGTAAGCCTCACTGTCGTGCAGCATATTGTCTTGTTCTTTTTCTTTTTTTTCCCCCAAAAGACAAGAAGTGGAGAATTGTTCGCAGATCTGTTAGTGTAGCCCAGTGTAAGAGTGGAGCAGATGTTTCACTCTGACACAGAGAAGTCCTGCCTCTTGTTGTTTTCGGCAGCAGCAGCAGTATGAAATTAGAAGCTGGCCCAACGCCTGGCACAGTTTTTTTTTTTTTTTGGCTCCCCCGCAGTTGCAGCAGCATTTATAATTGCTCCTGTGTTAGCTCCAACTTACACCTGACTGATTGAATCTGCCCCGCTCAGCCTCCTCATTCAACGTTTCAGCTGTTATGCTGTTTGTAATGTTGCAAGTTGACCCAAAAAAATTGTTCTAAAAAGCCAGGCTGCTGTGACTAAAACAAAGCCAGTTGTGTGTTTGTGTGTGTGTTTTTTAATACTTGCCTCCCTGGTGTGTTGTTATGTCTTTTAGCAAGCTTGATCCCCCCCCACCCCCCTTTTTTTGTGGGAGGCTTCTAGCTTTTCTTAGTAAATTCAGGCGAAGGTGTGTCTTATAGTCTTTGTATATCACATGACATTTCTGTTTATGGACTGTAAATCCACATTTGAATCAATAGTCCTGTGTCGGCTTGTGTACTCAGCGGTGTGTAATGTCTCTCTACCCCCTCCTCTCTTTCGCTCTCTTTCCCTCTCTCTTTCAATGCTGAACTGTCTTCTTTTCTCTCTCTGCAGTTGTTTCAGTGGAAGCAGTTGGAGAATTTGTATTTCCGTGAGAAGAAATTCGCGGTGGAAGTGAACGACCCACACAGGTTAGAAAAGTAGCTTAACTGATCTTAATAGCTCCTTTCCCTGTTTTTGTTTTTTTTCCTTTTTTTTTTCTTTTTGAAGTGTTCTCATTTTAGCCGCAGCGCCCCTGCCCCAGATGTCCTTATCCTACACCTTGCACACTGTGAAGGGCATCTGCAGCTCCCTGGCCCCATTTAGGACAGCGTGTTAATGGCTTTAGCCTATCTGTTAAATGAGTGTTTTCCTGCTGTGTAAGGGCCAACTGGTTTTTCTTTTCTTTTTTCAAAGGTTGTTATAAGAACCTCCTCTCTTCACACAGGCTTTAATGTGGCATCTCTAGTTCACTGGAGCTCTTATTAAATCCCACTGTCTGTTTCAAAATGAGTTTAATGTCACTGGTCCTCTTTTCTTCTGTATATCATTACACCCCACGACTTTAATTAAAAAAAAAGATTTCTTCTCTAATCTAGAGTTGACACATCTTTTATCAAAGCTTTACTTATCTGCCATGCCATCAAGCGTTTATTTCTTTTTGTAGTGAGTATCTGTCTTATTATTATCATTTTATATATATCATTATCCTCTACAGAAGAACAGTGACCAAGAAAACTTTTGGACAGACCGGTCTTGTTATTCACACTTGGTATGCCAGCCACTCTCTGATTAAAACCATCTGGGTGATGGCCATCAGTCAGCACCAGTTCTACCTGGACAGGAAGCAAAGTAAAGTGAGTCTGAATCATCCACCCTTTGCTCCACCTCCACTGATTCACTACTTCATTCACACATAATATTTGCCTGCTTTACACACAGCTTGTTTTATGACCCACATAGTTGACAAACACACACACACACACACACACACACACACACACACACACACACACACACACACACACACACACACACACAGCTACACCTATGTGTTTTGTAATGTCACTTCATTATGACGTAGTTTCTAGTGTGATAACATTTATCAACAACATTTAATTGACTTCAGCATTAGTATAGACGTACAGTGTTGGATTGTACTGTTTTACTGTAAAATTACTGCAACTTCCTCTTTCAGTTTGAGTATGAGTATTAATTGGGTTTATAAAGCAATTGTGAAAATGCGACAGCTGACTATGACAATGACTGTTCATCATGTGCGTTGCTGGCGGATCCACGTCCCGTGCCTGTCTGTGTCTTGTGCAAATATTGTGATAAAGAGATATCACGGGGCCTCCAGATTTAATGCCAATAGATCTCACGCTGTTTAGCCTTATGTTTGGAAACTGTCAGGTTTTTGGGTGTAAAATGAAAAGAGCTGCTGTTATCTATAGAAGCAGCAGAAGGTTAGGTAGATAAAAACAGCTTTTTAAAGTGGAGTAGAATATTTTTATCACTCCTCCTAAGGTAGGCAGAATGAAATAGTGCTGACTTTTATTATTGTGCCTATTTTTACCCTGTGAGCGGTTGAAGTGGAATATGTTAATCTCAAAAATAAACTACAATGTGGCATATGTGAAGTGTTTAGTTTGGAAAGGATGTCTGTTTTACAACCAAACCATTCAGAGTAAATAGGGAAAAGGCCACAGTGTGTTCACAGCTCAGGTCCTTGTCAGTGTGCCCTGAAAACACACAAGACACCTTTATGTATTAATGATTACGATGCACATTTGCAGTGTATGGCACTATTAAACAACATGAGCGGTGACTGTGAGCGATGTGTGTTTTGTGGCAGAGATGAACGAGCGCACGCGTACATGTGTGCGGCTGCAGTCAAACAAGGTTATTCAGCCACTGTCTTTCTCTCAAAGGCAGATGGTATGTCAGTGTTCATCCAGGAATAGAGCCCACACTGATTGATGAGAGAGCAGCGCGCCCGGAGTACCCGGCATGCAAATGGAGCCGCCGCTACGGCAGTGCGCTATCATTAAAATGAAATACTCACAATCCCCTCCTCACTTCTCATTTCCCTCCCCTCCCTTTCTTCCTGCTTTTTCCTCGACAGTCCAAGATGACCACGACAAGGAGTTCAGGAGACATTGCCATGGACCTGACAGAGATCTCCGCCCCACGGATCAGTAAACTGTCCAGCCTGGAGAGCAAAGATCAGCTCATAATGGCAAGCAATGGCAGCCTTATCTCAGCAGGTATGCAAAGAGTTAATCAGTTAATGGCCTCTCTCTCTCTCTCTCTCTTCTTCTTTTCCTACATCAAACTGATGAATGATGATTTATGGCTGTAATTTGGCGTTAATCAGACACGTGCTTATTACAGGTTCTGCTGACTCCGAAGTCAGCGAGGAGCAGAAAAAAGAGAAGATCGCCGAGCTGAAAAAGAAAGAGAAAGACCTTCAAGACACACTGACCAAGAAGCTCGAGGAATTAAAAAAGATCTGCATGAGAGAAGCAGTGAGTATCTCTCCTATTTATCCTGTTCTCTTCTGTTTAAAGCACCCACACTTCTCAGCTAACCATTAGTTGTTGTTCTCATTTGCAGGAGCTCACAGGTAGATTGCCTAAAGAGTACCCCTTAGCCACAGGTGAAAAAGTCCCACAAGTTCGACGCAGGGTTGGGACAGCCTTCAAACTGGATGATCTTTTCCCATATAATGAGGTAAGAAAAGCTGTTGTCATGTTGTGTTTTTTTGTTATGAGGAGTTTCTGTCAGTTATGTAATTTGACATGTCACTTCGAGTAAACCCCACGCTTACATCACTATGTGTTTACCCAGAGATCATTTAGATCTTAACTGAGGATTAAGAGTTTCGAGGCTTACGTTTGGAGATCGGCCACAGATTGAAACCCGCCAATTTTCAGCTGATCAGTCGCAATCAGTGACCTGCCAATCAGTCTCATACACTTGAATTTTTGCCGGTCAAATTTACATAACTTCTACATGACGGTTCACGTCTTGCACCCTGCGGCTCAGACAGTGACGTCACAGCCCACACACACAATGCTGGCATTTTGTAATACCTTGAAAACATTTGTGAACTAACTCAATTAGACATTTAAAAAAAAACATCACCCCAGGGCACTTTATTTTAATTCCAAGATTTGTTTGCATGAGAGCGAGAGATGGTTTTGTAACCCTGAGCACTTTTCATTTAGTTTTGGAGAAAACTGTAAGAAATTGAAATAGTTTGTGTCTTATATGAGCATCCAATTTATTTTCAATCTTCTATTAAAAAAAAGTTATTAAAATGTTTGTATATGCTGTCAATTATAGTTCCCAGACAAAAAGAAAACACAAAGAAAGAAGGAGAACATCTCAGGATGTCATCTTGGGTTTTTGGAAAAGAAATGCTTGATTAATCAAGAAAATAACCAACAGATTAGTCAATAATGAAAAGAATTGTTAGTCTAGAAATGGATATGAATGAGAATATAAATAAGAATGTGTCAGCATAGTGAAACTGAAGTAAATTCCATATTGTGTCTAATAACTTGGAGATGTTAGGGTTAGTCTGTCTTTATTTTCTGGAAATTCCCCATTAATTGTGTATGTGTGTGTTGCACTTTACCCTGCAGGACCCACATTTGAGGAATCTGGAGAGCAGGTTCGCTCTGCAGCAGAAGATCGTGGAGGCAGCCATCAAACTGTCCAACGAGGAAGACCTCTGCAAGACGGTGAAGAAAAAGAGGAGAAACAACTATCTGGATGCAATGAGAAAACTGGAGGAGATCGAGAAGGAGATCAATGCATACAGGATCAAGAAAGGGAAGAAACCCACCCAAAGAGCTTCACTGATTCTTGCAGGTACACAAATATCACACACACAAATGTGATGCCATGCTTTACCCGCATATTAACACATGAAACAGAAAACCACAGTGCAAAGATAGTATCACAAAGTGCATTGTTGGAGGCGTCTCTGAGGATCATTTTTTCTCTTTGCTGTTATCAGACGATGTCAACCCTTCAGACCTCAGCTCTCTATCTGACAGCCTCACTCTGGATGATGGTAAGTGCTCGGGCATAGTAATGTGCACTTCTCTTCCTCCTCCACCTCCCTTCATTCATTCAGTCAATTTTAACAAAGCTATTATTTTTAATCTCCCAGACGACGAGCTTGGCTCCCAGAGGCAGCGATCGAGGTCGGTCCAGTATTCCCCGAGACCCCACCACGCAGAAACTCTGGACATCCATTACAACAAAGACAGAAGAGCCTCCTCCAACGACCAGCACGCAGACAGCAGGTATACAATCTGCACCGAAACCAAACATTAATATTTGTAAACGTGTGTCTCTGCCTGTTGTTTGCATGGACAGAGCTAGTACAGACCTGTAGAGTAGCTCCAGAGCTACATTCCTGCCAGTCACCTCCTCCCCTCCTTCTACTGCCTCAACCAACAATCTCCCTCTTATCAGCCCAAATACACCGGCTTCAAAAATAGAAGGAAAAAAAAAGAACATGTTGCTGCCTGTGAAGGAGCACACAACAATCCCTAGCTTAGAGGAGAGGAGGAAAAGGGAAACAGGAAAAAGCAGCTTTTTGGAAACTTATTTTTCAAAATGGCAGTGACTTTTATGTGTTTACAAAATACAATATGCGTGATGTGTTTCCCCCTTCAGCTCCAGAGATTTAAAATCATTTTTTAAACAGTCGTGATGCTTGCCGTTGCATGAAAAGAAAGCTCAATGGACTATGAAATGACAGTCATTCAGATGGAAGCGATGGCTTAAGCGCTGCATTCAGGCATACCCAAGGTGTTTTTTTTTTTCTTTTTTCCTCAGTTTAGAGAGCAAGTGAAAAGGAGTGAGGAGCAGTGTTTTTTCTTGATAAAAAGGCTCTGCCCTAAAGAGGCAAGTGCCCTGAAAACATTGTTCTTATCTGTGTTCCAGATTAAATTACAGCCAAGTCCAGGAATCACTCCACTACAGTCACCGCGATGCCTTATCGAGCCACAGCAGCCCGTACAAACCGGCTTCCAGACAGCCACGTGACGCCCGCAGCATGCCCCCCACCCCCCTCCTCACCCGCAACGCTTACAGCAGCACGCAGCTCAGGTATGGCATCTTGAGTGTTCCTTTGAATCTCATTTATTATTTTTGGAAGAGTTGAAAAGCAAAGTAACAAAGTTTTAAAAGCAAAATAATTCACTCCCAATTGTTTTCTTATTGTAGATCAGAGGATGTTCCACAACACTTCCGTCAGCGTAGCGGCAGCTTGGAGTCCCAGTCTCAGTTTATGACAGAGACTGAACCCCCGGCGCCAACGTTCACCTTCTCCCCAGCCCGACGCAGCAACAGCACCGAGGTCCTCGACGACGGCTCCTCCTACACGAGTCAGTCCAGCGTCGAGTATAATGTCCCCGGCAACCACACCCACCGGCGCAGGGTCCGCGGCCGCCACAGGAAGGACCTGTACGCCAACACGGGCAGCATGCCCAACTTGGCTCAGCCGGACACACGCTGCTATACCTACCAACCTCGCGCCCGACCCACCACCACAGCCTATTACGTCACGGGCTACCCCAGCTACACAGAGCCAGAGCCTTATTCCAACGGGGCCTACATGTACGACAACGAGATGGAGGGACACTACAACGTCAATCCTTCCTACCACCCCACCCCGACAGCTTACCACGGCCACGACATGCACAGTCACTACGGCAACGACGAGATGGACGGCATGTCTCAGAACCCATATGCAACACTGAGGCCGCCCAGGAACCGTCCAGTGCCCCGAAGCAACGAGCAGGTCACCAAAAACATCCAGAAGGCTTTAGTGGCTGAACACTTGAGAGGCTGGTACCATCGCAACGCTGCACACAAACAGCCCACATACAACTACGACTATGACAGAGGGTCCCAACAGAGCCTGGGCTATCAGACCATGCCTGCACCTTACAGAAATATCTCCTACTCATCAGGTTAGATCACTGAATCACACAACACAGTATCCAGTGAAACATGCAGCTCATCTTGGTTTCACATGTGTTTGGGTCATTACTAACTTATATGGGGTTTTTTTTCTTCCCAGTGTCCTCAGCCTCCTCTACTGGAAACTGGCACAACCACATCAGTGGAGGTGGAGGCGGTGGTATGTTGGAGTATGACATGCCCATGCATGCACCCCAGTCCTACTCCTACAATACGGCCCCCTACGGCCACTCTGCCCACAACAGGTGAGAAAAAAATCTTGGCTTCAGTTCAGCTCTTTATCCAATAAGCCACTCCCTGATCCTCCTTATCCCCAGAGCTAAGTGCTAGCTTTTAATTACCAGGAATGGATGGCTACGAGACATGAAAGCTGCTGTTCAAGTTTCTGTTATTGCTTACACACAGCTACATTGTGGACTAATGTGTATTTAGTGCTACTGTTTTTTTTCCCCTTACACCTAAATACTGAAATCCACAAACTTCCACCTGCTTAACACTGGCAGCCTGGGTCTGCAGTAGGATTATAGGATCTGTGCAGCCCCATAGTCATTTCTTCCTCAGAGTTTAAGAATGGTTCTCCTCCTCTCCTTTAACTATCCACCGGCCTACCCCTCCCCACCCCCCCACCCTCTCCTTCCTCTACCTTCCTCCTGCTTTCTTATAGATACGGCGCCTCCTCGCTTTTAAAGGGCTCCTGGCACAGCCCTGACAGCCGGAGGCGCTGCGCCTTTTTCCCTGCTAGCTCTTCCTCCTCAGCTTCCTCCTCCACCTCCTCCCTGCTCTCTTCCCCTTTTCCTTCCTCTTCCTATTCCCCTGGCTGTGGAGCCAGGCAGGTGGCGTCCAGCCCTGCACAGCCACAATCCTCCAGAGGGCACAGGCTCAGTAAGGTGTCCTTTGCTAAAGGTAGCTCATAGTAAGTAAACAGCCATAGCCGGAGCCCTTGCGTTTTTTGCTTTTACTTCATTCTGTTTGCAGCGTGACTACATACATAGTCTGCTTGTTGATGTTTTGAAGTGAACTTTTTTTTTTGCACTTTTGAAATGTTTTTAGTGTCAATGTATGATGATGAGGTAACTGCATGGCTTCTTTACACAACATGCCTGCCCTGACTTCCTCTTCCAGCTGGCATATTTATCATCACCCAGTGGTCACATTTTTCTACTGTTTGCATTTTTGCCGCTCAGATTTTTTTTTTTTATTGTTGTTGTTGTTGCTGTTTGCCTACTTCTCGGACCCACCTCACCCCTCCCCTCCCTCCCTCCTTCCTTCCTTGCCCATGTGCTACCATTCACCCCTGACCTTTGCCCCCCCCTTCTCATGCGCAGATATCCCCCCGAGTTTGAGTGGCGGAGCAGAGATAGGATGACGTGCCCTGCAGGGCCTTTAGAGAGGTGTGACCAGGAAAATTAACCCCTTGTCTCCCCCCTCCCTCAATAATCAAAGTCACTGCACAAAAGAAAGGGTGAGAGACAAGATTGTTAAAAAAAAAAAAAACAACTACCCCACATGTTTATGGTGATGGTGTGGTGGTGTGTTTTTTTTTTGTTTGTTTCTTTTCTCTGAAGCTCCAAATCATCTCTTTCACACCGTGTTGATTTTATTTCAGTTTTGCGGGTGTCTTGCGGTGGTGGGAGAGCACTTGTGTGGCAGAGGGAAAATGTGACCCCTGAACATTGTTGCATTTTGAGCGCTACGCGTGTGTCTGTGTGCATCTGCTGTTTTTTTTTCCACCGGGCGGGAATGTTTGACCCTGGAGTTGAGATTGACATTAACACGATCAGCACGTTTGTTTTTGCATTTTCATCTTCTTTCTTGATCTCGTGTAAGATCAAGAAAGAGATTCCAGGATGGATTTGACAGCCCAGGGTTAATTCATTCTAAACTAAAAAGCCAACACGTCTCCAGCTCATTTTGCCGCCAATCTAATGTGTTTCCTTTTGTGTTTGTTTCAGGTCCTACATAGACATCAACCAAATGGACCCACATGTCAACCAAATGCACACCGGCGAAGACCCAGACGATCAGATTTACTGGCAAGACTCAAAACCGGGAACAATAGTTTAGTCGCTCTCTCTCATCACAAGCGTACGACATTTTCACCGTGACATTGTTGTCATTGTGCCTTAGACTGCACTTACCTGTTTGTCTGTACAAAGGGGGACACAAAGAATGAAGGAACTTACTTCTGTTGGAATTCGGCACGTAAAAAGAAAATGAAGACTTTTTCTTTTTTTTACGTTCTGTTGAACACAAATGCCAGAACAGACCCGGACCTTTATTTTTTTTTGTTTAAATCGTAAAGAAAAAAAAAAAGCCTCCAAAAAGGGGGTGTCTTACGTGTCTGGATTGCGAGTTTGTGGTGATGGCACTTGTGCACTGAAACTATACCAGGAACTGCTGTGGACTGTGTGGTATAGCCAAAAGGGAACGGGGGGGAACTCCAGACTCTTTAACTCCTCCTAGTGTTGCTCTGCAGAGATGCCGGTGTCACAAACTGATGATCGCCTCAATAAGTCGGACGTGCCCAAACTATTCCATAAAAGGATGCTAGCCTGCATGTTTTTGTTCAAACCAATATAAAGTGCAGGATTCGACCAATCAGCTGTCTGAAAACTGAGATCACTTGATCAAATGAGTCGAGCCAGGTGTGGTCTCCTCCTTGGTTGGAATGAAAACCCGCGGTCAGGCGACCCTCCATGGCATAATTTGGACACCTCCGCTATAAATGGACACCGAACTGCAACGAACAAACCGCTATGACTCATGGTGTTCCGCCATTTACACACACTCTAATGCACACTGTAACCAACGAAGGAACAGACGAGGACTGATAGGACATTAACATAAAATGAAGGATCACACTCATTAAAAATGAGGCAAAACAAAACAGATGGCTACTTCCTGGAACATTGTGCAGTCACCAGATCCAGTTTTATCACTGCAACGCTTGTAACTACCACAGTGCTTCCTGTACTCTTTGTTTTTTACACACACAAGTATTCAATCTCTCTCTTTCTCTTTCAATACTTAGAATACCATTGAGCCACGTACCTGTACTTCTGTGTAACACCATTCGAGTATTACTCCCAAGACTCTCAACAGAGGTTACTGCCACATCTGATGAATCTCTGCAGGAAGATAAAAACTTTCTTTAAAACAAACAAAAAAAACCTCTTAAAAATAAACAAAAAAAAAACCATGGTTATTTCATCCATGCTGGAACTCATGGACTGGTGCTCCCAAATTCTCTCAAGAGAAATGAAGCTGTATGTAAATGTCGGTATTGTTAATACACTGGTTATGTCATTTTATTTTTATTTTTTTTTTAGAGCATTTTTATGTATTTGAAAAGCATGTAATATATAGTAAACAACTGTTGTTAAGCTGGTTCTTAGTAATTTGTATATTGCATTTGTTTGAATTAAAAAAAAAAGAAAAGCTGCATTTGAATGAATTGTTTGATTGGTATGTCATTTCTATGAAAAAGGAAGTCAAAGCAGGAAGGAAGTGGAGGATGTTTAATCAAAAGAAAAAAAAATTCACCCCTCTGAGTGCAGGAAAAAGGATTTAAATCCAAATCCATTAAATTAGGTAATTGAACGTCTGCTTAGCTTGTTCAATTAATGAAGTGGGGTTTAAGGAAAGAAAGCATAGTGACTCACTATTCACAGGAGGGAAATGGCTGAATGAACTTAAGACTCTTACATTTTATGACTAACATGTTTTGTCACAGTGGTTTTAAAACGGTGGTCTGCTCTCTCCACAAACGCTTTGGAAACTGCTTATCGGGTGCATTCGGGGAAGCAGATTATAGTTCGCGAGATAACTGTAGAGCACTGGCAACTACTCGGTGGTTTTTTGGGAAAGCCATCAGAGTGAATACAGAGCTGCAATCAGTCATGATGAGAGCTAATTATGAATAAATGATCTGTCTGTTTTTAGAAATGCTCTCCTGGAGCAGAACTGAAAGCTCTCGACGCTCTTGCTGTATTTTCTCACCGCCTTGCTGTGTTGCCGAGCTGGTTTTTTTTTTTTTTTTAAATGTCCTTAAGCTGTAAACCAACCAAACCAGTCTTTAAAGCCTGTCACACCCACTATGAGCAATAACCTCCTCTCCTGTCCTCCCTGTGAATGACAAGCTGGTGTTTACTGCGCCGAACCCTCCCTCCAGGCATCCATGATATAGAAGCTGTATATATGCACATGTTGTATCTCAACCCCTTTTGTAGGACACTCTATAACCCTTCACCTCATTCCCCTCCCTTCCCTCTCTTTCCCCAACCGGCGCACATTTTCTCTACAAGTGTATCCTGCCACTGGTTGCCTCTTTAGTTAGGCCATAGTTGAGCAGCTTTACTACCATACACCCCCTCCTCTTCCTCCTGTACGCTTTTTGAGCGAGCTCAGGGGAGGTCTCCTACACTTCCAGCTCCTCGGCTTTACCCGAGGCAGGGAGAGAGGAGGAATGTTTTGTATCCAGCTGTCTCCCTCTGTCTCTGCGCCTCTGCTGCTTCACACCAGTTGCAGCCAGACATCAGGGGAGGCTGTTCCAGCTGACACTCAACTACATAAACAATGGACTCCTATGTACTTCCCCTCTCATTTTAGCTCACTAACTGACAAAAATCCTTCGATGTTAGAGAGCAGATTAGGGCTGGGTATCGAACTTCAATACTATTTTGGCTCTGGCAGAGACAAGTCCATAGCGCACAGTGTCGAAACCTTACATGAACTGAAAGCTGGCTCCAAATATAACACTCATTATCATGTTTACTTTTCCAGTTACAGACGTTCTGATTTAAAGCTGCACTAATCAATACTTTTATATTAACAATGGATTCAATTACTATATACAACAGGAAAGGCTGGTCCAAGTGAGGTAGCTGCAACGAAAAATCACCAGACTGCGGCCCCACTGAGCTCAGTGGAGCATTTTAGCATCTTGAAGCTCATTATTTTGGTTTTATGGCCAACATCTTTCCTGTTTTGGTTCACTCTCGTTCCTCTAGTTGTTTCCAGCGAAAAAGCGCTCATAAATCAACTGTGCTGCTTGCCCAGCACCAAACAGCAGACAGACAAAGTTGGCAGGTAGTATAGTGGATCATTTAGCAGCTAATAATATTTTTGTCAGGAGGAAAAAAAAAAGCTAAAAGGAGATGAAACAGCTGGATGGAAACTTGACTCCAACTATCAACTGTATGTTTCCTGCAAGTGTAAAATGCATACGTTTTACTAATGTGTTTGTCATAACAGTATTTTTTTCTACCCTGTTTTATTGAACTCTAAAGCTCACACATTCAAAAAGGCATAGCTCAGTCAAATACTATTAGATTAGAAACACAGCGTAACATAAATATCACAATAGCACATATTTTAGCCAAGAAATACTACCTTTAAAAACATCTTCTATTTTAAAATAAACAAATTGGACACCTTAACTGCATTAAGGTGAGGCTTTTGGAGAAAGTGATGTGGGACAACAACAAAGACACCTACACCTAAAGCACATGGGTGTCACACATGAGCTACTAAACCCTGGTATAGGTTTGAGCCAAAACTCAGATTATAGTGATCGTAAACTATATTGTGCTTTGGCTTGATCACAATTTAACTTGATCCAGAGAGTAATAACATGTTCATGTTCATGGGTTAATATGGATAACCTTCCATCAAGGAGCCACAGGGGAGGTAGGAAAAAAAAACAACAAACACAGTGGGAGTGCACGTAAAGCCTATAGAGAGGGTTGAGCTTACATGAGAGGATACACCAGACTGTAAAGGTCATGGCGGGTCAACCATTAGTGTGTCACATGTTTCGGCTGTAGCGTAGACCGAAGCAGCCGGACCTGCTCAATGACAGGCTGTTTGAATTATGAGGCTAACTAACCAGCTTAGCAAGCCAAAAGCCAAAGCCTCTCAGGC
>JANJYP010006119.1:0-10972 GCA_024605115.1 Rastrelliger brachysoma | reverse complement strand
CCAAACAACAGCATAGGGAGGAAAATGGCAGAGGGGAGGAGAGAGAAGAGGCAAAAAGAGATGGAGAAAGAGAGGGACTGCTGATTAGTTAGGTCACATTGGTTCAAAGAGTCTGGAGGCACATTTGACGCCACATGCAGATGTTTGTTGTCTTAACCCGAGACAAAGGCAAACGCTCAGCTGCTTTATAACCCTTGACACAGATCCACTCACCCTAAAATACACAAAAATCAGCCACGCTGTCTCTGACATTCACATCCACTTAACTGAACTCGAACAAAGAAACTGATAGAGATCATAGTTTTTTCATTTTTCAAAATTATACATTAAAGAATACGTTGCATTCAGACAGTGAGATGCAATCAAATATGCAACTGCATTTCTCTGATAGAGACAGAACCAGTTGTCTGTCATGTCTGATGTCCACAATGTCTGAACTATGTTTTCCACTTATTTATAATGTTATGTTTTTTCTTGATAGTCATTATTTCCTAATAAAATATGGATATAAAAAAGGGTATTTTATTACCTTTCAAAATAAATGAAACAGATTTAAAAAAAAAAAACATTCATCACTTTTTATAGGAAATATAGAAGCATCAAGAATTTATAAGATACAATTTTAGCAAGTTTTCTTCTATGTATTTTTTTAAATTAATTCAAGGATGTTTTTCCCTTGGTAGTATTCCAGGTCTTTCAATTTAACGCCTATTTCCCCGTCTATTCATGTCTGCTATCATGAGTTGTCAGCGGCTTCGTCCCTGGGGAGGGAAATCCCAGCTGTCACTAAATAACTTTTCAGATCACACCAATAAAGCTAATGTCCACGGACACGAGAGGCCGTGGAGTCCATTTAACAGCCGCTTAACGCTTGAGCACACAAGTGACACACACACCAACACACACACATGCATGCATACACGCACACACACGGATTGTGCTTTACTCTAACCAGGCTAATGATCTCCTCAATGGGGCAACTGGGACTCTTCTGAGACCGTCTTCAGCCTGAGGCCCCACAGGGACCTGGAGAGAGGCTCATGGGGTAATTACAATGTAAATGCTGTGTGTGTGTGTGTGTGTGTGTGTGTGTGTGTGTGTGTGTGTGTGTGTGTGTGTGGGTGTGTGTGTGTGTGTACGCCTCCCTGAATGCCTGGCTGCATGTGATAATCAAAAATCTTATGTTTTTTTGTTAGTTATTGTAAAGGCTGTAAAAATCGATGAAAATTCATGTGAAGTTAGTCATTTATACAGAAAAACAAATTATTAGATTTATGTTACATTCACTTTATAAAAGTTTTTCTCACTTAAATCTTTCCCAAACACATTGTATACACATTGTAATCTGTATATGTGAATAATAAGTAAATACATTTAAAAAAGGAAGCTAAAAATCATGTAAATTACACTCTCTCCTATCAGTAACATTTCAACAAACTAACATAAAATACATTTAAGGTACAATCCCTTAGTCTCCAAACAGTCTTGAATCAAATAATCAGCTTGCTGCTGCCAAAATTTAGCAAAGGGCATTATGGTGTTATTTAAGCATCCGTTCCTTTTCTTATCCATAAACATTCAGATGTTGTCAGCAAGGAGACATAACATTTTAACTGCACCTGCTCAGTGAGAGAATACATGTCTGAAAGGATATTAAACATAGAAAATCAGTGGCACTGAATGTGACACAGGATGCAGATGACAGGAAAACAGAGGACAAGAAATGGAGGAGAAGCTGTAATTGAGAGGGAGAGAGAGATGGGGTAAATGGATGTATGATTGATGCGAGTTTGATGCTGGGAGAGAGCGAAGGGGGAAGAGGGAGAGCAGAAAATGAGGTGGCAGACACAAATTGATCCTCACTTTCTTTTTTTTATTGTTCCTTTGTTTGGGCTCACAGCCCCTCATCATCACCCTCATCATCATCATCATCATCATCATCATCATAATTATTTCACTCTCTCTCTCTTTCTTTCTCTCTCTCTCTTTCTTTCTCTCTCTCTCTCTTTCTCTCTCTCTCTCTCCCTCTCTCTCTCTCTTTCACCAGCCCACTTCCCACCCCTCTCTGTGACGCTCACCATGCCAATCAGATCGTAACATGACATTATGGCTCATTATACCTGGGCTGGATGAACAGTCGGCTGCTGGTGACCAGCCTCCTCAGGCGCAATGTAGCACACAAAACACAAAGACATGTATGAAATGTTCCCCGAAATGTAAACCTTCTGTTTCTTTGTCTCTTTTACTTTTATTTGTTGTATCTCATTTTCATGGCATCCATAGGCAAAATTATCTGAGCTAGCTCAGTTTATGTAATCTGGGGATATAGTCTTATAATGCCTAAAGAAATCAGTGATGGAAAGGAGATAGCAGGTGAGTATAAAAGAAAAATACACAAGCAAAGAAAAAGGAGAGAGAAAGGTAGAAAGAGAGCTATGAATGCTCAAGCAGTAGAAAAACATTGTGGTCATCTGCAGTGCGATGAGTCACCTGTAGGCAACACACACACACACATAAACGCACAAACTCAAAAGAGACAGGCTTTGCAATCACAGCCCACAGCTGTGTAGTTACAATACCATATTGTCTCATAAACTGCATTCACTGAAAGCATCACATTGTCAAATCTGAAACACAATCTTCTGCTGAATACGCTAGTGAAAAACATAAAATAATGGAATTCAGAAAGAACTGCAAAGTGATTCAACCTTTTACAGCCCTCCTGCTGGATTCAGGATATCAACCTGATGGTAAAAAATAAACTCTGATATAAAATGTTAATGAAGGAAAAGAAATTAGCCTTTATATGGTTTATTGCCAACATGATGTCGCTGCTCTCATAAATAAGTTAAAATAAAATCTCAATTAAATCATCAGTCTATGTCATGTCTATATATGTCCTTCATCTGTTAGGATAAGCACTGAATGTTACAGACGCATTAGGTAGCTATAGGTATGTACATATAAACTAGAGAAAACTATGAACCAGAGGAATATAATACCATTAAAAAGAAGTCAGTATTTTATTATTATCTATCCAAATATATAAGTGAACCCATTTTAGGGTTCTATTGATGGTATCAAACATCAACTGAATGACAGATGTACAGGTAACAGAAGAAAGAAAAAAACTGAAATGTCACAAAAGGAAAGAAAAAATGCTATAGGAAAAGGTCACAATAGAAAAGAAAATTGCATTTGATGCAAATCACATTTGCATCACCACTGCAATGTCAGAAATCAGTAAAAGCTGACAACACCAAAAGAACACATAAAAACAAAATAAATCAAATACATATCCTTCTGCAGGATGAAAGATACATGAAATTATGTATTATTCATCACACCACTACTTACTGCATTATAACATTAGCATTAGCTTTCTTTTCCCTTCTGTCTTACCTAAAACGCACAGCAAGCAGGAAAAGAGGGAAATAAGAAGCAGATCTTGTCATCATTCATTCTAATTCTCAATGCGTTTAACTCACACTCTCCAGCCCTCCCCCTGCCTTCCTCTGCTCCGCCCCACCACCTCACTCCTCTCCCCAATTTCCTCTATCCACTTTCATGTCCCTGAACAAGAATGAGATTAATTCAGTCCATTTGTATTAGTAGTAGCTGGTTGTGCTGTGTTAGCCTCCCTAACAGCAGCTGGCAACGGTAAAAAAAAAAAAAAAAATCTCTGTCTTGAGTGGGAGTTCTTATTGGCCATCTCCTCACACTGTAACCTCACCAATATGTTCTCACTCTCGTGCTGTTAGTCTGCTCTGTGTGTGTCAGCGAGTGCCTTTTAAGCATGCGTGCTGCTGTGCACTTGTTCACACATCTACACAAATGATTGGACTCATGGACATCTTTTAAAGCATGGAGATATTTTAGTTAAGTAGTTCATGCAAGTTTCTGTAGTCTGGAAACATTCAATATGAAAGACTACAGGGTGACTACTATGTTTTTTTATGGTGTTGCCATGGCAACACTGTCAATGAGAGATTATATTGATAATTAATATTTCCCTACAATTTAACTAGTTAGAAATTTTACATTAAAAAACTAGTATTAATAGTTTGTTTCAGAGTATAACTGGATCAGATGTTTCTTTATACAAACTGTAGTTGCAACCTTTACCTGGACATTCTGACCACATATTTGGCAAAATCTTGTTCAAACACAATGGACAAACAACCACAGTGGACTACCTCCTACTTTGGACTAAGAGCAACTTTATAAATGCTGAAAGGAAAAATCAAATCAAGAGACAAACAGGAAAACATCATCCTAGTGCTCCTTCAAATCAATGAAAAGATTACCAGGTGGCTTCTCAGAGCATTTGAGAGTTACTTCAAAGAATCCAATCAAATCTTAGCCTGTCTAAGGATTCAAATTTGATGTAATGAATGAAATTTCACATGAATGAATCAGAAATGGCTGTCAGTAGTACAGAAGATGAACTCGTGGAAAATGAAGACAGAAACACAAGCACATATCCAAAGATATTTTGAATGATTTAAATTCTATGTGTATCTGTGTGCAAGCATGGATGTGTGTGTGTGTGTGTGTGTGTGTGTGTGTGTGTGTGTGTGTGTGTGTGTGTGTGTGTGTGTGTGTGTGTGTGTGTGTGTGTGTGTGTGTGTGTGTGTGTCTGCATTTCCAGCATAACTCTCCAAGAAGAAGATAAGAATGGCAACAAATTTTACACAGCTGTGTTTGCTGGAAAAGAAGAAAAGTTGTGGCACATACTGTAGTAGTGCAGAGTAAAAAAAAAGATAGATCAATAGATCAATAGATAGACACACAGGCAGACAGACAGATAGATATTTTAAGTGTAGTTAAGATGGAGTTCTTTTTTGCTCTGTATACAAAGAGCCAATATCAACCATATATTTACTTCAGAAATGGATACACCCTTTCAAGTTTCTCATTGGAAGCAAATTGGAGGCCAAATTTCAAAAGGTAGTGCACCTACTAGGATGAATCATCTCTCTAGTGTGTTATTAAGACCTGTGTGTGCACAAAGCTTTTAGACCAACAAACACAATATTTAAAACAAGATGCTGCATAATTATATTCAGCTTATAGTCATGACACGTAAGGATCCATTTAAAGTGCAGAGAAACTTGTGAGGCGTCACCAGCTGCTGGTGTGTTTTAGACATGTTGAGGCTAGGTGCCACTCTCCTCCTGTGACGGAACCTACATCTCCTGCTTTACTTCCTGAGACAAAGGGGTGGCTCCCTGAGGGAGAATGTCAGAGAAACAGGTTGCTTTCTCTCCAAGGTCAACCAGCTGCCACAGTCAATGAGCCTCTTCAGTCTATGAGTCAACAAAATACAGAATCACTTCCAAGCGTATAATATAATACAGCGCACCGACCCTTTCACGTGTCAGACAAAAACATGCACTCATACATAATAACCCCTGTGAGCTTAATGGGAGATTTTTGACTGACTCATACAAGACGTCCTTAGAGGACAACCTGTTTAATTCTTTTCAGGTTGTTTCTGCTCCTGTCTTATCCCCCTATGAACAGTCCCCAAGACACCCTATGGTGCTGTCTGTTTGTGTTTATCCCTTTGGACAAACCCATAGCTTCATCAAGGGTGATATGGAAAGGACAGTGTGTCACGGGGGACTGAGCACCATGGTGCCGCATTGTTTTAGAGGCTGGATGAGTCATGGAAGACAAATCAGGGTTGGTGGCATTTGAGAAGGCTCGTCCATCACATTAGGACAGCACTGTTAGATCAAAAGCTGTGTTATAATGTGTTCCCATGAGCAGGTCAGACAAGGAATTCATTAAGACATGATTGTACCTAATTACTTTAGAGACTTGACAGTTCCTGCACATGTTTGGATTTGTGTTTGATGCTTTAGAATACCTTCCGTCTGCCGTCTGCATCTGTCAACACAAAAATAGTGAAGGTAAAATTCTCAAGACATCATCGTCTAGAGAAAAAAAAAGAACATCAAACCATATTTATAGTACACAATTTGAGTTCAGCATTGCCATGACTATTTCAAGTCCTTTCTATATGACTCACCAAAGAAATTCAAAAGCTCCTACATCATCTCAAAAGAGCAGACAGCAAATTTTCTTCTGCTTTAGTCATGGCTGAATTACTTTTCATCTATATCGTCATTATTCTGTGTGATGAGTCCACGCTTCAATTATTTGTGTCTTTTGCGTTTGACACTGTGTAGATTTCAGCTGAAAATGTGGTCAAAAAAATATGTGAAACCAACCCATCCCACCCTTCATCTCAGTCAGGTTTTACCACATTTGAAAACAATGCTTCTCAGTAAGGTTCAGCTTACTCTGAATGGCTGCCTTTGATTTTTTTTTTCTGTCTGTACTGATAAAAGCGAAATTACACAAGATTGCCCACATACAATAGGGGCAGCTACGAGCGTATTCATTTTATTTTTGACTTTCAGTGCACATCTCATACACTCGTCCCATATGCGAATGTCAAGTGTGTGCAGGTGACAGACTCTGAACATAATCCTCTCTCTTCCTCGCTCCCCTTTTTCTCCCCGTTTCCACCTCTGTCTCTCTTCGTGTCTCGCTTGCTCCCTCTGACCACACTCACACACACTGCCAACGTGAGATAGCCATGTCTGTGTTTCCAGCGCAGTGTGTCATGTGTGATAATCTGTGACGTACGTGTCACGTGCCAGTGGTTTTTAGGGTTCCGCAAGAAGCTACTTATTATTATTGGTATCATTTGAGGCATCATCATTATCAGCTGGAGCAGACGTGACGGGCCCCTCTGCGTCATTGTTCTCTCAAAAACCCCTAAAGCTCTTGCGGCCAAAGCTACTCACAACATAACCAACAGACACAAGAAGGGAACATGTCAAAAAATCACTCTGGCACTCTCTCAACATCTCTCATCTCATCTATCCTCTCATCCACGGCCTGCACGCCCCCCTTCCGTGTACCCTCTGCACTCTGTCTGCCTTTTTCCCCTTCCTCTCTATCAAATGTTCACTTCTTTTGTCTCATCTCACTCTTTCTTGTTCCATCTCACTCTATCGTTCTGCATGATACCCCCCGGCCCTCTTCCGCTACTCTCTGGCCGCCATTATCTAAAGCCACCTATCTCCACATCTTTCCCTCAATTCCTCACTCCCACAATCAGGAAAAATTTGCACACACAGATAAATGCACACCCCAACACAAACACTGTGACACAGTGCGTGCAAATACTCTCACCCCTCCCAAAACCTTCTTCCATGCACAGACTCACCCCCAGCCCCCACCAATTTCTACTCTCTCCAAACCCTACCCCCCCACACACACCCACCCTAATCCTAATCACACCACCACCACCGTCATCAGCCCTTATCTCACTCCACCAAATCTGCTGTGACTCAAAACAATTTCCTCTCATTTGCGATTTTACTGCCCACCCCCGCCTCTTACACCTCCATCAACCCACCTACCCCCTCCAATAAAACCCTCTCCACCTCCTCAATACCCCATTGCTACCCAACCGGCACAAACCCCACCCAAAATGCACATAAACACATATACAAATGCACTCACGTACACACACTGTGAACGGTCGCCATTAAGAATGACGGCTCATCATGTGTAAGCGGTGACTTGCCACTGTCATCCAGTGGAGCCCGAGAAGAACTGCAGTGTGACGTCACGGCGGACGCCAGCCCTGCTGGTTGGTGGAACATATTTACGTGTGTGTGTGATTCTGTGCGTGTGGTTGGGATGGGGGAGCTGGAGGAATACAATTTTGTGGGTGGGTGGACCCGGTGAGCCTTGCTGCATCACTGAACCAGGAAAATGAATGAGAGCCTACACAAGGTGTCACCATCTTCCTCTTCCATTGGCCTCTGCTACTACCCCTTCCTCCTTTCTGTTCTTCTGTGTTGTCCTCTCCTTTTTGGCCCTCAGGGCAAAGAAAACATGAAATTAGCTCAATGTTTGACAATATGTTCGACAGCATGTTGCAAGGTTTCTCAGCTGTGTTTAATGACGTGAAACAGTGGAAGGAAAAGCAAATATTTAAAACATATGATTAAATGATTAGAAATCCATTCAAAGTTTAGTGAAGCAGCTGGATGTGCCAGAAATTTGGAGCGTTTGAATTTCAGCTAGAGCAAAACAGCACCACCCAATGGGGGGTTCTCACAGCCACAACCAGAGAGGAACACCTCAGTGAGGGGTACCACTGTGGTAGGTGTCAGTAAATATGACATACTACAACATGAAGTGACAGGATACAAGCCTGTGTGTTGTTTTATTGTGACAGACTCTGTGATATACCTCAGTGAAGGGGAAATAGAAAATAGATACGACAGAACTGAGTCAAACATAACGTCAGTTCTTTCTGTGTCACAGACGTCATGAAAAGCTTTTATAGCCACCAGGAGAAGAGGATTTTGGTTGTTTTTTTCTAGAACACATCATGCAATTATTGGTTAAAGGAGAATCAAACATTTCCTTAATCTGTGTCATTTAAATAAAAGTCAAAAACCAGGAATAGACAGTACCAAAACAGCTGTTTCTCAGACACATTATCATATCATGGCAAATTTTAAAAATTCACTAAAAAAGAATCAAAACTATTATATTTAAAGTAGTATTCAAAGTATTGCATTAACATAATTAACCTATTGCTTAAACTCTATTACATACAATTAAATGAGACAAAGAGGCAGGCATCTATTGAAGGTCACTTGTGCATTGTTGCAATAATGATTTTCACACATTGAGGTAGTAGGAAACTAAAGATCATGAATATGTAAATAAACAAATGTCAAAAATTCACGTGTTTAATTCTTGTCATCACCTCTATGGAATGCCATAAATTGCTGTTAATTCTCCATCATTTTTTTTGCTTAAAAATGCTCATTCTGTAGCATTTATATTAACAATGGATCAGATCATCAGAATGTGAAACAGGTCACTCGTTATAATGAACCCACAGACAATTGTAAGATTTTTTTGCAGCTCATCATTTGGTTTTATTGAACTTTGCAGGAAAATTGAGTTTGCAGATATGACCAAACCAGTGCAGAAAAAGGGGACGGTTGGTCCACGTAGACAGTTATCTGATTCCATTTTAAACATAACCAATAGGAAAGATGATTCACCTGTACAGTGTCTTATGTCTCCCTTCACAAATTCAAAGTTGCCCAAAAGTAACTTTTTCTATGTAATTCTCTAAATTATTTTCACTTCCCATCAATGCTCTTTTAAAGGCAGGCTGAAATCCTTGTTACTCATACTGTACAGTGTGTTTAATTATATGTTAATTCACACTTAGTCCAAAAGGTTTTTCATTGCCTTTGAACAGTGGTGCAACAGTTCGGTTCATCTATTACGCTGCAGTGCAGCTGAGAGAAAAACAACCAACTTCATTTTGGCACCGTTTACAGTTTCCTGGGGGAGTGCACAGCTTGTTGGTGGGTTGGGGGTGGAGAGATCTGACTTGGAGCAATGCCCCTACAAACTGTATATGCCAGCTCTCACAGATGTAGAGCAAGGAGGGTGGAGCTTGCCTTGGTCATTGATTATTAGCTAGGTAATTGGTTATTGATTATGAGTAGCTTTCTTGTCTGTCTGAAAAGAGCTGTACTGTACATACATCATTCAGTTTGAGATTGAGTTCTGTTTTATGCTAAATCTGCTTTCAGTATGGGAGATTTAGCTACAAATAATGTATGTAGAGGAGTAAATGGTCAGTTCAAAACAGAGCAAACACCTTCTTCTTCTGCTGCTGCTGCTGCTGCTCACGGTGTTGACTCATGCTGCAGCGGCTGCCTGAAAAGCATCAAACTCTGGATACCAGTGGACTACAAGGAAGAAATAGTTCAGTTTTTAACACTGGCAGGACCTGTGGTAAGATTGTAATTAGATGCATCAGTTGACAATTTAATTTTACCCCACCAGATTTAACATTTTAGTAAAGGTTAATGATTGACTCATATTATGAATCATTTTAGAAATAGGAGAAATCTTGCGGGGGATGTTATGATTGCCTTTTTCATAAGCATTGCACCAAGGTCGCCTAATAATACATTAAAACTGGATATATCTGAGGTGCTTTCTATCAAAAAATGAAAAGGGATCTCAAAAGGTTTAAATTCCTATGTGATTTATAACATGAGGATTGTTGCATATCAGTAATTTTAACTGCATACATAATTGTAGCAGTAATTGACAGGTTAGTCACAACAACAACAAAAAAGACCTTGATAGGTTGTATTTGACTAAAGCAGATTTCACGATATCAATACATGCCNTAACTGCATACATAATTGTAGCAGTAATTGACAGGTTAGTCAAAACAACAACAAAAAAGACCTTGATAGGTTGTATTTGACTAAAGCAGATTTCACGATCTCAATACATGCTTTAAAGGTTTCACTAGTTCAAATATCAGACGAACGCAGTGTGATATGGTAGCATTAGTCCTGGCAAAGTTTGATCTAATTCAATTAATACTTAAAAGTGTTGACCAAGTTGTAAATATTAATCTGACATGCTGTAGCAAAATGAATTCTTTCTCTTTTTTTGAATAGATGAGAAAATAAAAAATAACCCAAGAAACCTTTGAAATGTCTTTCACATCTTAAAATGTGTGTGACATTTTTTTAAAACAATATTTTCAATAAATCAGAAATAATGTGCATTCTAAGTGCCCACAGAATAGAAAATTATAACTTTGTGAAGGAAAAAAATAGTTAAGTGATTCTGAAAAACCAGCATGTATCCACTTTCCAGTGACTTCTATTCATCGAACAAATCTAGAACTTGATAGGTGAGGACATTTAGTTTGCCTTTGTGCAAACCTTTTGATGCCAAAGGCTGTCAGAAGCATCTACACAAGCAATGAGTAGAAGTATTTTTTACAAAGAATACAAGGCACAAAGGAGCTGCAACAAAAGTGAAGCATAACACATCAGCTGCTGATGAAATACAAACATTTTCTGGCCTGTAGATTTTTTTT
>JANJYP010006104.1:0-17658 GCA_024605115.1 Rastrelliger brachysoma | reverse complement strand
AAACCCCCCCCCCCCCCCCCCACCCCCAATCCATTTCTGCTTTACAGATCATCTCCAGGAGAAAAGCACTGTGTCTGGCTACTAATATGCTTCATGAGGTGTGTAATTCACTGTGCTCCGGAGGGGAGCCATTTGTCTCGGGGGTTAACTAAGTGACACAACAGCACTTCCCCTGCCTGTTACCACCGTGGGACATGTTGAACTAATCTAGGCAGGTAGAGGAATGGAAGATCCTGCACCTCAGCAATTAAGCATTAAGATTTGTTCAGGAAATCGATCCTAATGAAGTCAGAGGTGAGTTCAAATTAAGTGTAAATATTTGTAAGCAAATATAATGTTACAGCAGGAAAAAAGGGGGTGATAAATAGGTGACTAAACTAAAAGGGAAGTCTGGCATTCTCAGAGAATCAGATATCTTCCTTGACTCCTGTTTTGTGTATTTTCTTTTCCTCCCCTTGTGTTTCATTTCTCTTATTCTTTCTTTTCTCAGCAACTCTTTCTTTCACTCTTTCCGCCATGCATCACTGACACTTCAACCAAGAGCCTGACTGGCTTGTTTTCTTGGTGACCTGTCTGCCTGCCTGCAGTATATATTTAAGCCTGGAAGCACACACACACACATACATGCGCACACACTAATTTAGGGAGATTTATGAGGGGGGCCTTGCACCAGGAGCCATGCAGGCTGACCCCAGGGGTGTAGGGGGGCACTGGGTAGGGGAGGGGGCCTGGCTCCACAGGGGAGGACATTAATAATCTAGAACCAGGTCTGTCTCTGGGCCTGGCCCTGGGCCTCGGACACCAGCCTGTAACAGGCAGCAGTGGCCCAGTTTACTGTGAGAGAAACATCTAGTTCCATGTACAACACTAATATCAGACAGATAAACTGAAAAAGATAAAAACATACATGAAAATTTGAAAAACAACACACAAACATTTTGGCAGATGGACAAAGAAAGACAGAGACACACACTTCGCTTCATTCCTTTGGAGTGCCACTCCTCAAAGTAGTGGCGAGCACCTCTATATTGCCCTCATGTCTATCTTAAGTGTCATGATTTATTCAAATAGAACATCTCACAGCGCTGAAAAATTCATTTCCAGCTCGCTCAGTGCATCGTCCCATCCTCCTCCTCCTCTGTATCTGCTCAACGTGTGTGCATGTCATGTCAGCTGAATTTGCCCAGTCGTTAAATATTTCTCAGAACAAATGGACCCTGGAGGAGGAAGACGCTGGGTCAAGGGGGATCCGCACTGTTCCTTCGCCCGCTCAGGGAGAAGTCCCACTTGGGAGAGATAGTTCCTCACTTCCCGTGGAGCAGTAGCTCCAGTCCCAGCTTGGGGACAGAAGTCCCAGAGACACTTAACCAATTGTGTTTCATCCATTTCATCCGAAAAAGGATCATTCAAAATTCAACTGAGAAATCATGCAGGGAGCATCGAAAGGTGGCCAATCTCTCTGCTGGCAGTACTGGGTTCAACAACTTGTAGCCTGATAACATAACTACCTGTGGCCTAGCTTTACACCAGAGCACCAAGGAAGAAATGCAGCCAAATAAACATCTGTGCGTATGTATGTNTGTGTGTGTGTGTGTGTGTGTGTGTGTGTGTGTGTGTGTGTGTGTGTGTGTGTGTGTATGTATCAAAGCCATGATGAATAAGAGGCTGTCTGGGTGATGGACAAGCTTGGCAGGCAGTGCTGATTGAAACACTTCCTCTGTCGGGCCTGGCCCATTAATCTGATGGAAGCAGAGACAAAGAGAGAGAGAGCGAGAGAGAGAGAGCTCCAGGCCCCCAGACCACAGGAGTAATGAAGGGTCCTGGTCCCTCTCACCTCAGCGTTGTCCTGCCATGCTGGGACGCTCTGCTACCCTGTTCAACCCAAACCCTGCCCTCGTGGGACTGACCAGTGAATAATGGCCCTGTCATCAGCTTGGGTAGACGCCGCTGCACAGCCGAAGGGTGTGTGTGACCGCATGTGTGTGTGTGACCGCATGCTTATGCCCGCCTGTGTGCCTCCCCATGCAGTCATTTACCCTAACTGTTCTCCTCTGTACCTCAGTTGAAGACTGATGTATTCATATTGAATAGTGTTGATTTAAGCACATGTTAAACTTAATGCATAATGCATCGACTATATATAGCTTGATAAAGAGCATTGTGTCAACCCGGGACCAGCCCCATACATTGTGGGGATGAATGTGCCGCTTGCAAAAGTTCTTTCTTTTTGTTCCATTTAAGCACCATATTAAATCATAACTATGACTGTGACTGTACACAGGCTCAAGGTTATGTTTCTAAATGCAGCAGGATCAGAAATCAGAAACTTAATTAGTGTGCTGTGTTTGTTCTAGGGTGAAAAGTTGTTCCCTCCAATGGGTCTTGAGGGAGGAATATGGAAACACAGAGCGGGAGAGGGTGAGAAAATGGGAGACAGAGTGTGTGATAGGGGTAAGACAGAGTGATACTCAGCAGAGATGTATGGCGTCCTACGGTGCTTGTGTGAACGTGTGTTCATGTGCACGCATGTGTTTTGGCCTTGCGTCCCTCTGTGTTTATCAAACATATTACAGCTCCTTCTAGATTCCTCACCTGCACACCCCCAGCCTGCTACATATGGCCCACCAATCACAAAATAAGGAATCATGCATACATTAGCATAGCTAATGGCCTACCCTCTCCATTTAATATGCAAATTTCCTGAAACATTACTGAATGCCGTCTGTTCTAAATGAATAAATTTGAATCGCAATTAGAATAATCCTTTATAATTAATGAAAACTGTCAATTTTGGTTCATAAGTAATTTGATTAAAGTGGTGATGGGACACTTATGAAGTTCATCGGGCTGCGAGGAGTGTGAACACACTCTCGCTTGCCTGCATGCAAACACACACATATGCGCAAACACACACAAGCTGCATGGCGACCAACAGCAGGGCTAGGGCTGCATTATTGATGAAGATGATTAATAAACTTATGAAAGTGGTTGTCACACATGCCAGACCTTTTTTTTTCACCCAACACAACTTCTTTCCACTCCTTTACCGCCGAGGAGCAACAACAGATCAATCACGCCTTTCTGCCACCTGACAGAGGGGGAAAAGTGAGGGAGTGATTGAAAAGGTTTCCCGGCCTCGTGGTGCTGTGTCAGTGGCCTGTCTGTCCGGTGGGAGACACTGATGGACTGTCGAGCACAGAGCGTTGCACATGCACACACACACATACACACACACATACACACACACACACACACACACACACACATACACACACGCCAAGTCATTACAAGGAGTTGAAATGCTTCCTTTCCCAGTGCTACTGTTTGTTGGGCTTTATCAGTGCATAACAGCATATAATAACATGTTATAAGGAGAATATAGTTGAAGAAGAGGGCGACCGGTGTGTAACTGCTCATCAACATCCCCTTCTTCACCATTAACTCTCTCATGCTGTGCTATGCCGCCGCTGAAGCGTATAATGGTGTCACTTAAATTAGGGTCACTCAACTGTGGGAAAATTGTTTCAATGTGTATCTCTTCCACTGTACGATATGTATATGAACGTGAGTGTGCTGGTGTTTGCGCTCCAGCATGAGTGTGGGTATGTGAGTGTGTTTGCATGGCTTCAACCCAATAATAATGGTCCAGATAGTGTAGAGCCTCGCAGACTAATTAGCCAAATCACTGAGAAAATAGCAGCCTGCTAATTAATGGGTATTATGGCATTTCAGAAGTCACTGCTCTAATTGGGAGGGAACTGAGCCTCGCATTTCCATACTGCAGTAATACTGGCTTTATCCGTCCGTCTAGCTGTCCGTCTGTCTACCTACTTGGCATGCTTGCTTTTAAACACAATCCTCTTCATGCACACAGGGAAAATAATTATCCTGCACACGCTCTCATTTTTAAATGTAGGCAAACACACAGCAATGTACAGGATGTTTATATATGTTACACTTTTGACACATTTTTGCGCATAGAGACATTAGTCTTACCTTAACCACAGGGAGTCAAAGATCACTTCACTAAAGCTATTTGTAACCTCTGTATTATTACCTTGTATGTTATTATGCGTAAATTATCTTTATATTGCTATGAGAGGAAAGTAGCAATATAATCCATCTGAATATTTCCTCTGAGTCCCAGTTTGTGTGTGTGTGTGTGTGTGTGTGTGTGTGTGTGTGTGTGTGTGTGTGTGTGTGTGTGTGTGTGTGTGTGTGTGTGTGTGTGTCATGCATACATGCATGCACCCCCAAATGCATATCCCCTATAGATTCCTCTTAACCCTATCAGACAGTGGGACGATCAAAATAGATTTGCATTCAAATGCCACATGCTCGGTATCAAATATCAAATCAAGCTCAAGTCACTGAGACAGATAGACAGTCACCTCCTCCCTGCCTCCTCTGCCTCCCCTCCAGCATCTCCTCCTTTCTCCTCTCAGGGTCCCAGGGACTCCCATTCTCCCCCGGACGAGCTCTATTGAGGAGTGACAGGCTGTGGCCGGGGCTTGATTGACAGCCTGTTGATGCTTCTCTTTCCAACACATACACACACACATACATACACACACTCTTTTTCTAAATACACACACACTCACCATCCACCTCCCTCCCTTGCTTGTGCGCTGGTCTGGGTGCTGGGTGTCTGTGATAGCCTCTGGGCTAGTGCCCCGCAGGCTGCACAGCACTATACATACAAATCACAGTGTGTCAGCCTTGTGAATGGGTCCATTTTGACTTCGTCCTTGTAAAGTCAGGCCCCCCTTGAAGTGAGCTGGATCTGTATCCTGCCCCTTTTACTTTCCCTCTCATTCTTACATGCACACACAGACAGATGAAACTTAAGGCACAAATACAAACAGAACCTACCAGTATGTATTTACACACATGCAAGTGCATGCACAAACGCACATAGGAAAAAATGTCAGATTTAAATGCAGTGCTAATGGGCAGCACCTCGCAGGAGCAGGATATAAATACATCAACAACAACACACACAACTAGACAGTCCACACATAACGGCCAAGACCTGGGGCCTAATCTCACACACTCAGCTAGTACACCTGGTTAATGTTAAGAGGGCAGTTATAGTCAATTACATTCCCATATAACGCATAAACCTCCACCCCGCCTGTGCCGGGAGAGTAATTGGAAACAGGCGCATGAGGGTCCAGGCAAAAAGTCAACTTCCCACCCCTGACTTTCCCATTCACTATATGAGATGTCTTCCCATTCCATATTCTGTAGTCCTGGGGGCAAATGTGCAGGGTAAGAAGGGGTGGGGCTGCCATTTGGATATACAGCAGGTAAAGAGCAGGAGGATATGGAGTCATATGAGGTACCGTAGAGGAAGACAAAAGGACGGAGAAGGGGGCGGTGAGGGCTTTGTCTCCCAGGTGAGGTCCAGGGAGGAGCTGCTGGGGTTGGGGTGAGAGGGTGGTGGACCGGTAGTGGTGGTGCTGTTCCATGTGGGTGATGGGGAGAGGAGTGTGAGTAGGAGGAGGGGGTTGGACAGTGGTTGTAAGTAGGAGTTTGAGACTGACAGGTGACATTACCCTGCGTCATGGCTGGAGGGACAGAGGGACAGAGGGCGCGATGGTTATCCAAGCAGAGAAATGTCACCGTCCAGACACCGCTGTGACACACACACGCACACACACACCCACACGGAGCACACAGACACCCACACAAGCACACAAAGATCCAGGACAAAGGAGTCTGGAGTCTTTGAGAGTGAAAAAGGCTGGCTACAGTGGGCAGAGATGAAGAGATTACATCCTCTCCATTTAAAAAAGGGGGAGATGAGAATAAAGAGACAAAGCCCAAGAAAAGGCAAAGAGTCAGAGACTACACTGTTACGAGTCAACAATCTTGCATCTTGCTTCCTTGCATTTATTCATATTGTGTGATTTCTAAATATGCGCTTCTTTTTGTGAAGTTGGTTCATTTACTTTGCACATTTTCTTTATTTCTTTACATCACCCCCCCTGTTCAATCTGTTCTCTGTGGTTTTCATTAAAGCCTAACCTAATTTTGGCAAAGCTTATAAAATGTCCATATTGCTGCTCATTCGACCCCATTGATTTAGTGTTTGGTTAAATATTCACGACTGTGGATGCAATTAACATGCTGTTAATGAATAATTGATCGCATCTTAAGCGGCCATAAAACTCATGCATATTAATTATTGAAACAGGAAATATGAAAAAAAACAACCTTCCTTGTTTTGCCTCAATCAACCTTCTTTCATTTTGTTTCTTTAGTCAGGAAGGCATGTTGAGGGTATTCAAGAGGGAAAAGTGCATTTTGTATGTGTATGTGTGTGTGTGTGCGTGTGTGTGTATGAACAGGAAGAAGACAAGGCAGAAAAAGGCTATGAACACTATGCAAATGTATCCCATAAACACAGCTTTAACAGCTCTTATATACATTTAAGCTTGCTTTGAGTACATTCATTCTGCTCATACATACATCTCTATGTCGCTGTGATGTGGAGTACAGTGTGTTGAACGTTGTGTTGACAGCCTCGGTGTGACAGACGTAGTAGCTGCCTGTTTTGAGAGGCAAGTGTTTACCAGGAGTGAACAAAAAAAAAACCAAAAAAACAAATCTAGCGAACACGGAAGGCTTGTCAGTGCGAGACTGGAGATCAGTCAGCCAGCAATGAGCTTTCCCTCTCCCACTGTGTCTCTACTAGTGTATGGTTATAGGCTGATGTCGCCCCTGGCACCTCCCTGGGCCCTGGTGGGTGGAGAACAATAGTAGACGGGGGCGGGAGTCAGCCCCACATTAATGCTGGCAGCACTGCGATGCACCTGTGGTCAAGTGAATATTCGACTCCATTCCCCCTATGAATGTATAAGTGTAAAATTGTGTCCATGAAAGAGTGTGTGTGCATGTGTGTACAGTTTGCAGGGTTAAATTCATTATCTGCACATCCTGCACTCCTAAACCACTCTAAAATGTCTTGACATGAAAAATACATCCCAGAAGCAGCCGCACACTCCAGGAAAACACCAATTTACATTGTCGCTGGTTATTTATTTAGCACACAAAAAGCTCTTGAAGGTGTGTGTGCATGCATGTGTGTGTGTGTTACCCTCCTCTATCCCCCTCTCTGGCACCTAACTAACTACTCGGTGATGTTGGTGCCTTGGAGCTAAAAGTGACAAGCCGTCAATTGTGTTCCAATATTAACCCCCTCTCAATGTCTGCGTGCCTGTCTTCTTCTCTGTGATGTTGGCTTGATCAAAGAAGCAGTACTTTGGTAAAAATAACCAGGGAGAGTGAGATGGAGGACACCATGCTGCTTTAGACTGATGAACGACGGCCAGTCTTTCAGCAAAATACTGTCCCCCTTTTCTTTTCTTTTGTCTCTTCCTCTCTGTCTTTCTCATTATCTCCTTCTTCCTCGCTCTCTCTCTCTTGGAAAGCTATCATGAGGCGTTGGCTGAGCATGATTCACTATCTTCTATATACAGCCAGGCGGTAAGTAGTAGTTCATGAAGTGTGCGGTATACAATTTTATGGAGAAGGAGAGGCTATATGCTCACTGTACAAGCTTTTTATATGAAGAGGAAGACAGTACTTTGCCAACATTTCCCACCCCCACCAACACCCTCTACACCATACTATTTTGTTCTTACAATTCTGAAGAGAGATTGAAAGAGGCTGGGCGGGGGATAAAAGAGAGAAGCAGACCACCAGAGAGACAGAATATGATAGAAAGATGCCCTGTGTGTCTGTTTCATCTTATCTTAACAGGTTCACCTAGCGGACCTTCAGTCATCAGCGATGGGGGCTGAAGGAAAAGGAGAAAAGGAGAAAGTAAGAAAGACAGAGGAAGAAGGGAGAAGGAGGGATNAGAGAGAGAGAGAGAGAGAGAGAGAGAGAGAGAGAGAGAGAGAGAGAGGGGAGGTGGATATCTCTGTGGCTAATTCTCTGGGTGTGGGAAAGCAGAGCACCTAACACAGGTTGGCCTGGTTTCAGTAATGAGTTTGATTCTTCTCTCTGCCTCCTCAGCCTCACTGGGGACCTAGACTGCATAATAACATCCTCCACACACATACGCGCGCACACACACACACACACACACACACACACACACACACACACACACACACACACACACACATACATGCACACACACACACACACACAGGCACAAACAGGTCTATGGGGAGCTAATTATTCTCACCTGTGTTAATTATTGCTGTAAGCCAATCAGCGGACTCTGTACTAATTAGGCAGTGTTAGGTCTGATTAGTGTTTTGCAGCAGGCCCACTCAAACTGTTATCTACCATACTCGTCCCCTCAGGCGAGAGAGGAGCGAGGAGAACAGGTGGATGCATGCCCTGCCTGAATGTGTGTGTGTGTGTGTGTGTGTGAGAGAGAGAGAGAGCAAGAGAGTGAGTGAGAGAGAGAGAAAGAAAGAGAGCATGTGTGTGTGCATTCATCCTTAATAATAAATAACTGAAGGACAGTTAAATTCACAATAAAACTAATCAGGTTCTTTCTGAATAAAACTTCTTATAAACAAAACGATGCATGTCTTCAATTCAACTAGTCTCTGCCCTCTCAGTTAATTGGCCCTGGTTTGGGGTCATTTCTTTTATCTGGACAAACAGCCCCTGTGCCCTTTTAGTTAATGAGGGCTGATCCAGGATCAGTTCTGTCACTAATGGCTGCTTTTGCCAGGATAACCCTTTGGATTGATCCACACATCACACATGCAACCCCTGTTCTGACCCAGGTGTCCTATCTGTATGTGTGTGTGTCTATGTGTGTGCTTGGCAGAGGAACAGAGATGCTCAAAAAAGAAAGACAGACAGTAAATAGAGAAGAAAGGGGTGGTAGAAGTTTAAAGTGTTGAGGGGAATGAAAAGAATAAAAAGGAGAAAAGGGGAGAAAAGAGGAGAAAGCATGAGAGGAGGAGGAGGGGGAAGAAAGAGTGAGAAGGAGGCTGGAGGAAACCTTCCTCTTATGACATGATTGATTTTCTTTCAGAGGCTTGAGCCTGTCACTGCTGAACACTTGGTCCCCCACTCCACCACACGGAAACACACACACACACACACACACACACACACACACACACACACACACAGTTACACTCACACACACATGCACAAACTCCGTGCCCTGACCTCCACATGTGCCTGCTGGTCCATACTGGGTCTAATGACACCGGGGCCTCCCACAGATCAATACTAAGCTGTCACTCAGCTGGCAAGCACACACACACCCACAGACACACATACACAGACAGACACACATACACACAGAAACACACACACACACACACGCACGCACGCACGCACGTACACACACACACGTGAAGTAGGGTATGCGTTTGCACATTTGTGTATGCTGGAAGCAATGTTTTCTACAACCTCAGCAGATGCCCTCCTCCACCCCCACCTACACACGCACATACACACACACGCACACCCACACAAACACACATATGCACACACACACACACACACACACACACACACACACACACACTGGACCAAAGCCATATTCTCTCTCCTCAGCCGTTTTCTCACCCTCCTGCTCCCTCATGCTGAGAGTCTGGATCCTGATGTAATATTGATGAGCGAAGATGGAGGCCCTATAAAAAGTGATAGGTCCTTGTGATTGTAAATTATAAATTGTCATTGATTTAACGCCAATGTTTGCATACGCACGCATGCAAATACGCATATGCAGGTATCAAAATACACCCAACTACTGGTTTTACCTAAAGAGGGAAGGAGTCTAACTTATTCCACGTCATTCACTGCCATCCTTTCCTGTTTCTTTTCTTCATTCCATCCCCACCCCTCACCCCCTCCTTCACTCTCTCTTTCTCTCTCTCCTCTCCTCAACAATCTCAAGCACCCATCCGCCTCTCTCCATACACATCTCAAGTGCCACTTAGAAAACCAGACTGGGGCTTGAGCCAAACCCTGCTCTCAGTGGTTCACTGTTTGTGTGTGTTTCTCTCAACGACGACACAGGCGACTTTTGCTGTCTTCGAGTCGACATCACTGAATGGAAACCTCACAAATCATCACAACCGCACTCCTTTTCATTTAATTCTGGACATTGGCGGATAATTTGTGTCCAACTTTAAAAAATGCACAAATCTGTTGACTATGAAAAGCTCTGGCGAGGAAAAAAAAAACACATTTGTTTGTCTCTGTTAAATCACTAATTATAGCCTGGCACAACACAGGGCAGATGCGGGCTAATTCACCATTAGGCCGTTTGGTGTTTATTAAACTTTTATAATGTGATCACTCTGATAACGGCACAATTGTTTCCCTGGGCGTGTGTGATTATACTATTGTACCCCTCTGTCCCCTTGTAATGGCTCCCGCCGAGTGTGTGTGTCCATATAGACCTATGTGTGTGTGTGTGTGTGTGTGTGTGTGTGTGTGTGTGTGTGTGTGTGTGTGTGTGTGTGTGTGTGCGTCTTGGAGCTTGCGGAGTAGTGTTTTCCATTTCTCATTAGAGTGGCACAGACTCCTGCTGCAGGGTCAATGGAGGGGGAGAGGGTGTGTGAATATGTGTGTGTGTGTATCTGTTTGAAGGGGAGTAGGGTGGTAATGAGCGCAGGAACATAATACTACAGCGTCCATTAATGCTCTGAGGCAGTGACATTAGGCATACTTAACTAATAGAGCCAGTCTCTGCAATTACCCACTGTTATCTCTGCAGCTTTAGAGGGGAACCGGCTTTAATAAATGTTTGTAGTAATGTGATAAATGCCAGGTTTGCTCATTTGTAATCTACACTGCGGGACAAGGGGAACCGGGTGGATCTAATTGTTTTCCTCCAGATTCAAGGATGTGGTTGAGTTCAGAGGAGTCCTCTGTATGAAAAAAAGAAAAAGGAAAAAAAAAAAAAAAACGTCTTTCCTTTTCTGAACATTTTTCCTGCTGGTACATCTCTCTCTCTCTCTCCCTGCATCTGTCTATCTATCCCTTTAAGTCTTGCTGCCTCTCTCTCTGCTCTCAGTGGGCTACTGTTACAACTGTCCTCCTGTCAAACAGAGAAAAGCAGTCCGTAGCTGACGCTCACCGTCACGTCTCTGCCTCCTCTTTTCCTCTTCTTCTCTCATCTCGCTTTCATCCCTGCCCACATCAGAGGTGCGGCCGTGATTGTGTGTGTAAACATCTTGTCATACTAACATGGGCGTCATGACAGAAGAGAGACGTGCTTCATTAACGGCACCCTTGTAAGTTGGTCTTTGTGTTTGAACATACCTGTGTGGGCTATATATCTGTCCCTAAGTGTGTGTGTCTTGAATTTTTCTGGGGTCAGAGTCAGAGACATGGAAAAAAGATATAATAAAACGGGTACAGCTCTATATCACGGCTCTTTTATACCACAAATGTGGTATGATTTAAGGACCACCGTTTGCTACAATCCTGCAAAAGTGAAGTTAATACCTTCTCCATGTCAGCTTCACTCCAAAGCTCCTCCAAACTCCTCTCTCAATATCCACCCAGAGGAATAACTGTCAATTAACAAGCAAGCAATCACTAGCAGCAGAACATACACAATTGCGCCCCATTGCACACCTCTGACTATTTTGGCAGTAAATTTTCTCTGTTTGTGTGAAGACAATAGCCAGAGGAAGAGAGAGAGAGAGAGAGAGAGAGAGAGAGAGAGAGAGAGAGAGAGTGGTGTAGTGGGAGAAAAAAGAGTGTACAGGAGGGAGGGAGAGAGGAGAAAGCAGCGCTGTTAATTGTTTTCCAGAAAAAGGTTGTGAAGGTCTGTGCGTTTGAACTGAATGTCACCTCATGTAAATCACAGCTCCTGTGTTGGAGAAGCCAATAACCAGGATAATTAGCGTGACTCTCTCCTGTACCGCACGCAGACATCGAGGAAGACACGCTGCCGAGGAAGAGTGCTCAAACACAGAAGGATTCCGAGTGTGATTAACCAAAAAAAACCTAAATCTGGAGTTGTGAGTGGGAGGACCAAAGAAAAGACACATACAGTAGACAGATAGGGCAAATAGATAAAGAGAAAAGAAGAGAGACACATTGGATGGAGAAAATCAGATGTAGCCAGCGAGACAAAACACAGAAGGAGATGCAGAAGAAAAGGAAACAAGCGAACATTCCTCTCAGCGAGGTCAAGCCACTCGGTAAACAAACAAACAACGTTAGCAAGCACACACGCAGAGGGGTGAGGCGGTGTAGAACAACAAAGTGTCTCAGTCGATTGCCTACGCCTTACTTTGTCTCCCCTCATCAGTTACATAAACACAAACAAAGGCCTTTAAATTCAGCTCAGCTTTTTGAAGTGGAACAGTGACATGTGCTGGGTCTCATTTGTTGATGATTAATGCAAAGTAAAAAGAATATATTAGGAGTGTAAGAATATATATCCTCCCTTTGATCGAACAGTGCTGTTGACCATAATTGTCTGCATGTTGACGTCCCTGCTTTACGCTTAATTACGGCAGAGATACTCCCTTGAAGATTTTCTTTTGTCTCTTAACATTACAGCTCAAATTAGTCAAGCTCAATGTCACAAAACTCATATGTAAGAGCAGATATGAAAAGGTTGAACTTGGAGATAATGATATGGTTACTAAACAGCCTACATAAGATTAGAAGTGTATGTATTTTTTACAGTAAGTTTTGCAGAAAATAAAATACCCCCCACCCCAACACCAGCAGAAAAGAGGGGGAAATCACACATAAAGTAATTTGAATTTATTTTAAAAAATCTTTCCTAAATGCTATAACTTTCTGTTGCAGTATCACACTACCACTACCACACTACATAGCTCTCCCTCCCTGTCTCCCCCATGCCGTGCAGGTTTTCCTTCTATTGTGGTGTGTGAAACTGAGAGCGCTGCTCAAAGTGCCTGGCCAGCGATCCATTCTTCCTGGACAGATTGATGAAAAACAATCAACAGACTATACATCTTGCCTGGGCACAGCAGGTCACCAACACTCATCCTGGACACCTGGACGTACATCCTGGGCTACAGCGCTGAGGTAAAGCGCCAGATAGAGAGGCTGGCTGGGATGGAAACTGGCTGATAGGAAGTGAGACGCCAGGTTGGGGGGTATGGAGCTGGCATCAGGCACACTGTCTGCATTCTCACTTAGCAGAAATAATCAGTAAACAATGAATCATCAGTGAGGGCTGAGATCAGGGCAGCTGGAGGCCATGATGCTCGATGACACACTGGCTGAGCCTGCTGGGAGAGGAGGCCTGAGTATCCTTCACCGAGAGGAGCTGGTGTGTCTATTCAATTACGACCGGCAACACAGGCAGCCATGTAACACATTGGCTGTGAGAGAGCACTTAGTGGGCTGTGCGCTAGAGAGCAGCGACTGTCCACACACATCAGAGCATTGAGAAAACAAAGCCTTGCTCTTGCTACACACCCGTGCACACATAACCATGCACGTACAAATGTATAGCATCACACCAAGGGGCGCACGCTCGCGCTCTTCACGCCTCATTTGAAAAGCAAATTGAGCGCATCTTCTAGGGCGAGTCACGGACTAAATCCTGGAAAACGGTACAGCTTCCTCACTTGAAGTACCACACACAGTTGCACGTCATACATGAGGCCTTTCATACGGTAAATATATCTTCATTCTATTTAACTCCCCTTCTATCTCTATCTTTCCGTCCTGCAATTACCACACCAAAATGTCTTAAATAGCTCTCAGAGAAGTAGGACGCTACTCATTTGGGTCAGCTTTGGCTGGCCAAACCCCTTCATTCTGGGACAGAACAAACACTGACACAAAGGCAGAGGGAACGGCCAAGGAGAGTGGCCAGGTCAAGCAGGGAATGTCAAGCAGTAATGACAAAGCAGTTTGAAGAGAAAATGGATTTACAGCAGCACTATTTACAGTAGCTCTCGCCAAAAACCTCTTCGTGTCATGAAACTCAGAACTTTTCACCGTTATGACATTTGTAAATTACATTTTATATGCACTAATAAACTGTTTGTTACCTGCATTCAGCTGCGGAGCATTAGCGTAACTACCTATAAAGTGTGATAGCAGCTCTGTTTAGTTTATTGGGGAAAGAATTAAAACATAACAACGAAATACACACACAATCTTTCCTCAGAATAACACACTAAGCTATTAAAACTGCTTATTTCCAGTGTGCCCCTCATTGTTTCCTCACCACAAAACAAAAAAAAAACCTCACTCTAATTTGATGTTTCATATCAGGAAAAACAAAACCAGGTCTACTCTTGGAGTGATGTGTTAATTTTTTCGGGGGGTGTTTGCAAAATGAAAGCGAGCCAATAGTTGGAAGGTGAGGGGGTTAGAGTGCTGTAGGTTCGCATGAGAGAGTAAGAGGCAGCACTGCTTTAGAAGCTCCTCGACCTCCAAACTCCCTGCTGTCAATCAGCGCAGCCGTCCGTCTCCTGGGGCTGCGCTTCCCTCCAACCCTGGGGGGAAAGCACCGCAGGGAAAAAAGAACACAACCAAACAGATGCAGAGAGCTGCAGGTCAATATGTGTGTGTGTGTTTGTCTCTGTATGTGTATGTGTGTGCAAGCTCATAGTTTTGCACGCCTGTGGATTCTCAAGACTGCGCATGCGTGCGTCTGCATATGTATTTGTGTACTGTACATGAGTTTATCTAAGGGTGAGAGCTGCATCTGTGTGCATGTGTGTGTGTTCTTATGTTTGTGTGTGTGGGTGTTTGTGTGTGTCTATGTGTGTGTATGAGGTAGATTTGTGAGGCAGCCAGCACCTGAGGGAGGGGAGTTCTGCCTGCATATCGATGAGCCAGCAACTCTGCCTCTTTGCCACTGAGCCCTGCACAAACACCACAACCAGCTCAGGGCCAGTCCTTTTCAAAGCCTCCCATAACATCTAATGTAGCTGTCCCCCCTAAGACTGCACTACAGAAACAGCACATCAATGTGAAAATATATTTTAAAGAGAAAGGGGCAGCGCTGAAAATCACAGCATAATTTGTTCAGATCTCTCCTCCCCTAAAGATAAACACCAAAACAAGCTCAGGGAAGATCACACAAGCTTAAAAAAAGAAGCAGAGTAACTACTTCTGTCACCCATGGGGTCTCATAACTTTTTAGACTCTAGTGATATTGTTGTTGATCATCAGAGATACAATAGAAAACATACACACATTGAAAGTGATTAAAAAAAGAGGGGGATGCTATTCTGTATGAACCTATTCAGTGCAAAGGCTTAAGAAAAAAAGGAAAATTATGAAGACCTAAACATGTAGATGTCAGCAACATCAGCAAATACAGTCACACAGTAAGTGTGTTTTCACCTTTTCACTAACACAGTCATGGATATGAAAGTGAAACTAAGCTGAGGGGACGGAAGGCGCTGCCAGTAAACCACATTAGCATCAAATGCAAATGAGAAGGGGGCTAATGGCTGGACAGGTGCAGACTGAGCCTCTAAATGANCACACACACACACACACACACACACACACACACACACACACACACACACACACACACACACACACACACACACACACACACACAAATGAGATGGATGAATTAAACATGGGTGGGCTCGGCTGGGGGGCTGGCAGGGCTGACATAAAGTCAATGACATACATTATTCACTAGCGCACGTTAGCCCAGCCAAGGCAACACATGACCTCTCACCCCAGGAAGTGCATCCAAACATAACAACCAAAACAATGAGGGGGTTCCCCACTAGAGAGGCAGACAAAGAGATGGGGAGTGACAAGCAATGCAGTGAAATGCATTAGCTTGGAAAACACAATCTTTTCAACATTGCTACTTCTTACAACTGTTTGTCCCCTCCAAATGTGTCACTGAGCCAGGTGTAGACCTGAGGCAGCTGGGAGATGAACCAAAACCTGGTCCACAAGTGTTAACTACCCACCATGAAGCTGAGAGTCAGTCCGTTCCACTAGCTTGCAGAACAGGAAACCATCGGCCATGACATCATCCTCCCGGGGAGGAGCACTTCCTGCCCGACATTCTTCACTCAAGACACACACACACTCACCAGGAAATGGCCTCTATCAACACACACACACTCCTAGGGAAACAACCAACACTGATGCGGATACACAAGCACAGACACGCATGCAAGGAAATGGGCCACATCAACAGCGGCCTGCAGGAGTGTGCACAAATGCAAACACACACACAAGCACACACTCAAAAACAGCAATAAACCTGAAATAACATCATCTGTGCATGTAAACCTGACACCCATACCTCCCTCCCCCCTCCCCATACTCTGACTGGAAAGGGGGATCATGGGATACGCAGAGCTATCCAGTGGATCCTTATCTCTGGTCACAGAGAGTTTGCCTTCCCCCCTCCAGAGAGGCTCTCCCTGCCTGGGGGACACCCTGTGGAAGGCCTGTGGGAGCTGGACAGGCAGGAAAGGGCCACGGGACACAGGTGGTAGGAGGCAAGGGAGGACACATGGGGCCGGAGGGGCAGTCATACCCCCAAAGCGAATAGGGTTGAGAGATTAGTCTGCAATTATATGGATGCAGTAAGTAAATTAACAAAAACAGTTTGGTGGGGAGATAAACTGACAGAAGCGCAGAGGCAATGCTAAGTGATAGCAAAGGTGTACATGGGTGAGAGGGAAATGTGTTTGTGATTTGAGGCCCATCCAGGCAGATGATAGGCTGACTAGCAGTGGCTGCATATGATTAACCCTACGCCAACCAGGAGTGATGGAGAGAGGTGGAAGTGGAGGTGGGGGGGTTAAGGGCTCCCCTCATATTATCCTGCTTCTGTAAGAGGCTAAAGTGGACCACACATGTTTCCCAAGGGAAGACACAGAGAGGCGTACAGGAGCTTCTCACCTTTCAGCTGCTTCCTCTACCCAGTGTCATGCACAGACCCAACACATCATGCCAAAGGCTCTTGATCAAAAGTGAAGGTTAAATACACCAGATAATGTGAGTAATTGTATTTGAGACAGTCAAAGCTTACAAAAAACAAAAAGAGGCCAGATTGAGTGAGATATTTCAACTTCAGTAGAAAAACAAAAAATGTTAGAGTGCTTTTTGCTATCATAGCCTAAACAAATATGCTTCATAATTAAAATCTGCATCATATTGCTCCTTGTAGACGCTTTAATGCCCAAACAAATTCTCTCTTCAACAAGAGATGAGATAAAGAGGGGGTGAGAGAGATTCTCCCGAGCGCTGCCGATCCACACTGTACCAGATTTGTTCTCCTAACAATCAAATAAGTTACTCATTAGCTGACTTTATTTTTCCTCATTCCTGCGGTTTTGCTGCAGTGGCCTGTTTCTCCCATCTTAACGAGAGAGAGCTAATTAGGCAATCAGACCCATTACTCTTCCAGAAGAGTTAGAGCTAGCCCAGCTAATTAGGGCTGTAAAATCTAATCATCTCTGCGAAACAGCAGAGGGCTAACGAGCCCTTATTTAACGAACTAAATAACTTCAAGGGTGGAGAGGGGCTGCTGATGGTATTTCTTTATGAATTTGAAGGAGGGGAACTCATGGTAATTGAGTCAGTTTCACCCTCACAGTTGTTTGTTTGTTTATGAATCCCTGATTATTACAACTGCCAAGAATATATTGGTACTAAATGAGCAAACGTATAAACCCTCCTCTCTTCATTCCCCTTCAGCCCCCCCCCACCCCCCTCTTTAAA
>JANJYP010006092.1:0-24721 GCA_024605115.1 Rastrelliger brachysoma | reverse complement strand
ATCAGTTTTTCTTGGGGCTCAAATCTCCATTTAAAGGAAAAACATAAATGGAAGTGAAGGCACAAGTATAGAAATAATGAGGTTGTGTAGCATATGATGCTGCTTGTCTTTAAAATAACCTGATTGGGCTTTTTTTTTTTTTTTTGTTATTAGTCAGAAATCTGAAAACTCACAGGAGATGTAAAACGCCGCAATGATTTTTTTTTTCTGGAAATAAGGTGAAGCTCAACTCAACAAAATAGTCGGTATTAAAGCAAGCTTCTAGAAGTGTAGTCCACAGCTAGTGTAAATTACCAGCTGGATGTCCGCTCTCGTTGGTCGCGTCCGAATCAGGACCGTCTGTTTTCCATCCCGGAGGTAAGTCTGTGGGTAGGATGGAGGGAGGGGGGGCCGAGAACAATAATAATGAATGATAAATGTTTAAGCAGCATTTCCTGAGTAACAAATGAGGGGAAGGAAGATCTCTACCATCCAGTGGGTAATGCGTACATACAGCATGCATAATACATGCAGATACCACACTGCGGGGAATGTTTGAATGTCAAATACCAACCTGTCAGGCTGGCAGAGGCAATAACAAAATGAACACACACACACTATCTCTAACATTAACACACAGGCTGAAGTGAAGTTCAGGTTATTCTGACCTCCGCCCTGGTCACTTTGCCGACCTCTGTCTAGTAACAGCTTGATTTATTTTTTAATTTATTTCTTTATAATTTTTTTTAAAGGTAATTATAGTTTAATGAGCAGGCTTCTCCCTCTCGCACCGTTTCACAACTGCAAGCAGATCAGTTTCAGCATAGTTGGCACTCACCCATATAACCCCCCCCCCCAACCTCCTACTACCACCACCTTAATGTAGCATGAAGTCACCACTGTTTTCTTCTACAAAACTCAGTCATCATAGGATATTTATTGATTAGTGTAAAAGACGCTTTCTTTTTTTAATTTAGAAAATAATGACGTGACTTTTAAAAATTCAAACTAACTTTACACCCCCCCTCCAAAAATTAGTTTTCACTCATATAAAGCAAAAAAATCGCATTCTCATATATTATAAGCAGTTAATAACAGAACATTTGTCATTTCATGCTTGATTAAATAATTTGAATTATTAATCAGTGATAGATTTATTATAAGACTTTTCTGTTTGACTTTTTAATTAATTGACTAATTCCAGCCTTTTATTGGAGAGTTCCACCTCCTGTACGCTGCTTCATTTTATTTTATCATGCTCTTATTTTGTTGTTTCTTCCACGAAGCTAAAATCACCCCGGAAAGTGGGACAAAGGCACTTGCTTGTGTGTGTGTGTGTGCGTGTGTAAAAGCAAACTTATTTGGGAGCAAACGATGCGAGTCAGGCTCCCATTTTACATTAATACCCATTAGATTAAAGCTGGGGAGGGAGCACTGATGTGAGCCGATGATCTGAAACTCTTGTTATTTCAAGTTTGGGAGCAGTTAAGACACCAGACTCCAACCCTTTTTTTTTTTTTTTTTTTTTCTTTTCAAAGAGGTCGCGGCCGCTTCTTATTGAGCCCGTCAGAACTCACAGCGAGGTTTCATCAGCGCTCTGATAACTACACACACACACTCATACACTTTTTCCTTTTTTTTTTTTTTTTTTTTTTTTGGTGGTGGTGTGTTTTCACTCTGTTTGCGAATCAGCACCAGAGCAAAAGCACTAACCTGCGTCTGATAGACCTTGCATTTGAATGGCCGCCTTATAAATAAATAACTCATAGCCGTCCACTTTATTTTCAAATTTAATTTATAAAGAAAAGCCGACGTTGATCTTTTTTTTCTTCTTTTTTTTCCTTAAGCACAGAAGGATGATAGTGTGGGTGATAGAGAGCCAGATGGAAGTAAAGACAAATGGGGGTGAGGAGGTGGTGGTGTTGTTGGTAAGCCTGTAGGGGAGTTAATATTGCCCCTGCAGTGCTTCTCTCTACAGTAACAAAGAGCCCTCCAGGTTGCCAGGCATCTGAGATGACTCTCCCCTGAGAGATGAAGAGAGGGCTACAGAGGTGGAGGTAGAGGTAGCAGAAGGGGAAGGGGGGTGGGCATCTAGCAGGTAATCCCCCTACACCTATCACTGTTGCATTTGGAGAGCACAGGGAGGGGGGCGGGTGAAGGATGAGAGTGACAGAGGAGCTCTATAGACCAACCTGCCAAACTATGCTGGACAAACATTTTTAGGCAAAAAAAATTTTTGTGACTTTTTTTTTTTAAGCCACCCTATGTCTATGACTACCCTCTATCCCTCTCTAATTGCATAGCAACAGCACAGGCCTAACCCGAGCCCGATGATGTGACACAGACGAAATCACCTCATCTGGCAAGTTAGCCTCATCCGTCGCTACTACTCATTAGCATGCTCCAAAAGCAACCCCCGGTATCATAAAGGGATTTTTTTTTGAGAGAGAGAGGGAGGAAGGAAGAAGGGGGGGGGGCAAAAAAATCTTCTAGGTCTTCTAGGTTGTCATGGATACCTACAGTACTGTGGATATTCGTGGTAGCGCGTATCCTCCGCCGCTGTGTTTACTTTGGGCTTGTTTGTGCAAAAAAAAAAAAAAGCAGACAGATCCATCATTCAGTAAGAATCCACAGCCCCCCTGCAGGTTACAGAGTTCCAAGCAAGCAGGGTCCACGTTCCGTTAATAGGGAACAGGGACGGCCTTTTTATGAAGATTATGAAAAGAAGAGTGGAGGTCATACGCTGTTAACTCACAAAGTTATTCTGCAGTCTTCTTGGAGATCCCACGGGTGGGGGTAGGAGGGGTGTGTGTGTGTGTTGGGGGGGGGGGGGTGCATAGTAATAAATTCAGCGCTGTTCCAGTTTGGTTTATCAAAGTAGCGGGGAGCAGATACTGTAACAGGAAAAGAAGTTTCACATAGCTCTAGATGTACACGTCAGACTCTTTCAGACACACCTTTTATCTTAAAGCAGTGTAGAAATTGGTTGGTCATTGGTTTTTAAAGTGATCACTGTTTTTTTTTTTTTTTTTGGTCTCTGCAGGGTAGGAACCCCTTCTTCCTCGAGCCCGCCATCATCATCGCCATCACCGACGGCAACAAGCTGACGGGCAGCAGCGGAGTCCAAGACGAGGTCAGCCTCAACCTCCGCCTCTACCACCACGTCCACCTCCGCCTGCCCAAACAACACAAATGTTCCCTTTTTAACACAAGCATCAAAACACCTGGCTTCATTAACACAAACAGCCCGCTCTATTACACCTCTCTTACACCTTCATATCTCGCCCGTCTTAACTAAACTGTAATTCTTCTAATTCTGCCAATTACTTCTCAATGAATCCAAAAAAAAAAAAAATCCCCTTTACAATTTCCCAAAAGCCAGACTTGACATAAACAAATAAACGTTTATCGCCACGCCAACAGTCCAAAGTCCAAATGATTCAAATTTACTGTCACAGCGCAGTAAGACAATGCACTAAATACTTGAATCTGAGAAGCCACAAACAGTAATTTTATAGCCATCTTTTTTTATATATAAGTGGATAAAACCAGTAGTCTGTAAATGTTAGGAAGCAGTGTATAATAGTGTATAATTTCCCTAAGCCTAATGTGAGGTTTCCAAACAGCTAAACCAGAAGATAGTCATATTTAATACAACGGCTACAATTCCCTCACATTCTAAAAGCTGAAACCAGCAAATAGTCATTTCTTTCACTCTGTAACTTTTTTTTTTAATGTAAAGTTTTGTAGTGTAACAGATTCTCAAAGTAGTTACTAATTTAATAATCTATAAATTGTCAATTGTTTCAGCTCCAGGGTGATTTTTTTTTTTTTCTCCCCCCAGTGGTCTTCCTCGAATCATTAATTCCCCCGTTTCGTTCTGTAAAGAGTCGTTGCACGCGTCCGTCCACGTCCAAACATTCCCCACCTCCCTCTGAACTCCTTGCCACCACTTTCCGGAGTCAAAGACTTGCGGCCGCATAAGAGCAGGATTTACTGCGGAACCTGCGATTCCTCTAGCCACAGTCTTTTTAATTTATAGCTTGTGTGATCAGTCCAGACCGGGCACATGTTAACCAATTGATGTTCTGGTGGAAAGGGGGGGGGGTTGACTTTAATTGCAGCTCTCTCTCTTGCTCTCCTAACACAGTTATTTAAAAATATATCTGGGCTGCCCAGGAAAGCGTGAAAGGAAAATTTATAAGAAATTGTGGATCTGTACTTGGGGAGCAGTGCAGTAGAGGAGGAACACTATGTTTTAAAGATGTAATACTAGTGGTTTTACACATTGTACATCTTGTGAAAGTTCAGTTGATAACTAGTGAATAGATAAAATGACTAAATGGCAGATGTGTGTATTTTTGGAAAATGTAGGTTTTCCAGCTCAATCGATGTGCAGAATTCTTCACAGTAGTCTTGCTAAAAGTACGTTTGTTAAAAGCAGCTCTCCCTCTCTCCGCTCTGTCCTCCAGCTCCACCTCCCCCTGACCACCCCGCTGCCGGGTAGCGAGCTGACCAAGGAGCCCTTCCGTTGGGACCAGCGTCTATTCGCCCTGGTGCTGCGCATCCCCGGCAACGCCTCGGTAGAACCCGAACCCCTCGGAGGAGTACCGCCTGACGACTCGCCCATTACCCCCATGTGCGAGGTCACAGGAGGTGAGACAGAGGGGATTTGAAGCGTGTTGCTGGTGTGTGTGTGTATATATATATATATTGGAGGAGTTTCTAGTGGACTTTTTTTTTTTGTTGCAGCAAATTGGAATTATTTAGATTTTTTATTTATTATTTGAGTTTTTATTGTTATAAGAGGTTGGGATGATTTTTATTTTACTATTCAGGTTTTTTTTTTTATTGTTGCAGTAAGTCAGGACCATTTAACTTTCTATTACTTATTTATTACATTTTATTATTTTTTTTAATAGTTACAAGAAGTTGGGATGATTTAGGTTTTTTGTCAGGGTTTTTTTTTTTTTAATCTTATTTGTTTCATGCATATAAAGGCTTATAACACACAACAAATGAATATAAACCAGATCCTGTATTCAACACATACTGTATATATTTTAAATAATGCGATAAATTCTCCCAAAAAAATGAAGAAAACTAACCCGCACAACTTCTATAATGAAGTAACACATCATACACACGACTAATACAGCATGAGCAACGAGTGTTACAACTAAGCTCCACCGTCTCTGATACTCCAGCCTTTTGAGACGTTCGCTCATCCGTGCACCCACAACATTTCACTTACTCCCAAAAGTAGCAAATAGCATAATGACTTTTTTTTTTTTTTTTTTTGCACTGCGCAGGCCAAGTACTTGTAAATAGATGCCATTCTATCTTATTTTGGGAAAAAAAGCCACCACAGATATAATCCTCTAGTGGATGACACAAGCCTAATTTCTACAGCAGAGCCCGGTGGAACATGCTGGGGCAAGCTCAAAAAGTATTTATAACGCCAGATCGAAATAGCTATTTGGTAAGTGCATTCCGTAGCGCCGCTGATGAATCATCTGTGTCAAATACAAAGAAAGAGGGAGAATAATAGGTCTGTGGGGTTTGGTTTTTTCTCTCTTCTTTTTTAAATTTTTTTTATTTTGGGGGTGGGGGGGCTAAAAAACATAGATCCGGATGACTGCACTGCCTCCGCTCAATATTCAGAGTAACTTGTGTTTACCAGATTTTCGCGCCTGCTCTTTTTTTTTTTTTTTTTAACCGCCAGTCATGAAATTCCTGGAAAAGCTATGAAATCAGAAAAGGTGTTTTGGAATTAGGTGAATGTTCTGTAAAAGTTTTGAATTAGGGATGGCCCAATCTGATTTCAAAGATAACTGATATAAGAGCAGGGCCAGTAATTCAGTGCGGGTTTGCTGATGTTGCGATATTGCACATAATTTAATTGAAGTCATTGAAATGTGGTCAAACTTAATGGAAAAGTTGTTGAAAATTCACGGTAAAATTGCGTTGGAGCTCTGAACTGTCATAACTTTGCCATCAGAAAGGGTTAAGTGCTTTTGCTCAAGTGCACTCAAGCAGTAAATGATTATAGTTGGTAAAGCTCAGATTTTCCCACCTAGTCCAGAATTGGAACCTTCTTTTTTTTTCTCTCTCCCTCTTTTTCGCCTTCCATTCACAGGCCTGTCAAGATACTTTCAAGCCAGTGATTTCAATCTGTAAATCCCTTGGCTGGTAGAATAATCCAAACTCTGCCTACCAAGAACATCCACTTAAGAGAAGCTGACTTTATTTATTTTTATTTTTCCATCCCTCCTGTCTCCAGTCTTCACTCTGCTGCTGCTTACTGCCTGTCCTGTGGAAGCAAGCAGCAGCTGGTAGGAGGAACAGACTAGAACCATGCTGATGGGTGGGAGAGGTTAAGATTAACACACCCATAGAACAGAAGAGCGCACCAAAAAAAAAAAAAAAGGCTCTCTGTAGCAGCCAGCGGTGCTGAATGCAGAACATGACACAGCTCCATTGTCAGTGACGGGTCTACAGCACACGCTCTGCCCGACCATTACTGCTGATGGCAGACCTGACACAAAGCCGCGGCCTATTGAAACGAGCGAGTGAATGGGTGCACGACAGGGTCACGAGAGGTGAAGTTGGAGGCAGTTAACTGAATCGGTTCGGGGAGCTCCGTTTGATTCACCTGATTTAAAAAAAAAAAAAAAAAAAAAAATCGCGACCCTTTCCTGCTCCAACTGATTCACAGATGAAGAGCAGAGTCGGAGCCTTTAGGAGTTACATTTGACACTGAAGCTTTTTTTTTTTTTTTTTTGCCTACTTGGAACAGTCAGTAGGTGTAAAGGGGCTGATATGATGAGCACAATGTGAAACAGAATGAGCATTTGTAGTCTAGCACTGCAGGGATTTTTTAGATTCTACTCTACCTTTTTAACACTGGTACTGTGTTTGTATCCCTCTCCCAAATTGGTGAAATGTCAGGATTTCCTAAGCTTCTCTCTGCAAAACATACCTGTATTCCAATTTTAGCAGAGTTTTGCTTCAGTATGATGTAATTCATGATTTTGTTGGGTAATATTTAACTTATTTGTTTTTATTATTCTTTATTATTCTTATTATTCTTTTTATTTCTTTTTTGTTTTTAAGTGATGTTAGTTAGTTATAAAAGTTTGACTTCTATAATCATTCAGATACCACTGCATGTTTCTAACATTTAGTGCAAATGTATACAGTATATTCACTTTGCAGCTTCCTCTGCTGCCCCCAAGTGACTAAAAACGGTATTACAGCGTTACAATTTTTGAAAAGCTAAACCAGGTATGTCCAAACTCTTCCATAAAGGGCCACATGCCTGCAGTTTTTTTGTTCCAACCAGTCCAAAGCACATCATTCAACCAGTCAGCTGTCTGAAGACTGACATTTGTTGATTAAACCTGCTTGGTTGGAATTTAAATCTGCAGCCACATGCAGCTTCATGAAAATAGTTTAGACACCTCCTGAGCTAAACATACAGGGAATGGGTGAGACTGCTGTGGAGTTGCATTCTTTAATGTGATTTTAAATTTAGTAAAAGGCTTTCAAGTTCAATCTTAGAACACTGTATTTAATGTACAGATGTCCATGTATGTACTTGCATTCTCAACGTGTTTTTTTTTTTGTGTGTGTTACAGGTCGCTCCTACAGCGTCTTCTCACAGCGTATGTTGAATCAGTGTTTGGAGTCTCTAGTGCAGAAGATCCAGAGTGGTGTAGTGATAAACTTTGAAAAGACAGGACCTGACCCTCCTCCACTTGAGGGTAAGTTTTGTAGTTTGTTTTTTACGACTTCACTTCATTTCTAAAATTTTTGACAACCGCTGCAAGTGATTTGCTGAAGGGCTCTTTGCTTCTCTCCCACTCACTCACTCTTCTTTTTTTTTTTTTTTGTTAATCTGCTCTGAGCTCTTTGCTCATAAACAGCTGCTAGATATTAGTTGGAAACCTCCACCTTCATATTTTGATTCTTCCTACACACTATTATGAGTTCATCAAAACCCTTTTGTCGTGTTTCATACCTCTCAAACACATTCTCGTCTCTCATCTCTCCCTCTGTTACTGCATATGCCCGTGTAGACGCTCCAGCTGAGACAGTGAAATCCGGTCTACAGCCTTGGCACTGCTGTCACAAGCTCATCTATGTACGACCCAACCCTAAAACCGGTGTCCCCATCGGTCACTGGCCCATCCCGGAGGCCTTCTGGCCGGACCAGAACTCCCCCACGCTGGTAAGAAACAATGAGAAGAATGAGTCACAAGAGAACATTTGTGTAGTTTGCATTCATATCTTAGACATTTAGATTTTTCATTACATATAGAAACAGCTGGATGATCAGTTGTGCTAAACTTAAAGATGACATTTATAATCTAAAGAATGGAAAGCAAATATTTGAAACCAAACCAGAAAAGTACATTTTAATGTGATTACCTGAGCACTCAACATAAAGGCCATATAGTTCCTATAATAAAGAGTATAAAGTATAAAAGGGAAATATTGATGGTGATAAAAACAGAAGCTCCAAATCTATTATGCAGTGAAAGAAATACTGGTTTGGCAGGGAGCAGCACCATTTATCACTGTAAATATTGACCAACCAACAATCTGTCATAAGGAAAAAGTATGAAGCATAAATATCAAGATCCATCACAAAAAATCTTTACAGCATCTTTACACATGCATTCTGCAATTGTACAATGGCATAGTTAATATTTGGGTAACATGTACTCTAACACTGTGTCATTTTGTACTACTCCCAGCCCCCTCGCTCAGCCCACCCACATGTACGTTTCTCGTGTCTGGACGCGGAGCCCATGGTGATAGACAAGGTGCCCTTTGACAAGTATGAGCTGGAGCCATCGCCTCTAACACAGTACATTTTGGAGAGGAAATCCCCGCACACCTGCTGGCAGGTACAACACTAACACGCATATTAACAAACACATACATAGTGTGAGAAAGCATACTGATATTTTGCCATATTTGAAATTAATTATACAGTGCAATGAAACAAACTGATTTCTGACACCAAGACTATAACTGTACACACCCATATTAGCATGCTAATATGATCATTCACCTTGATGAACAGCCTTAAAAGGTTTCACCTAAAACAGTCTTCTTAGAGCCTTAAAATCCTTAAAACTGGTACAGAATAACTACCTTGCTAGTAACTTTATAAGTGTGTACTTGAGCATAGCAGGTTTTTTATGCTAATGTTGACAAATAGTGAAAGTGCTAACTTAGCTGATGTAAAGCATGTAATGTTCACAGTATTAGTTTAGCATGCTAATATGCTAACATTGTCTAACAACTGAGGCACCACCAGGATTTTAGAGCTCTTATTAATATAGCCATCTTGCTCATCGCTCTATTAGAATGTACTTCAGCTGGCCTTTGAGCTAAATGCTAATGTTGACACAGTGAAAATGCTTACACTGCTGATGTTAGGTATATAATGTTCAGTGTTTTAGTTCAGCTGGTTAATATGTAAACATTGGCTAATTAGCACTTAACATAAAGTACGACTTAGGCTAACAGAAAGCTCACTGATTTATAGTCCAAATATGTGAAACTTAAAACTTGAGTTTTGGACCAACTGAAAGGTTTTTTTTACTTTACTTTGTTCCTCCACCAGTATTAAGAATTTTAAGCCTCTAATTAGCTTGACCACCTTACTAGTAGCTCTATAAGCAAGTACTTGGGCACAGTAGGGTTTTGAGCTAAATGCTAATCAATAAATAGTGAAAATGCTAACATTTACAGTCTTAGTTCAGCTTCTTAATATGCTATCATTGGCTAATTAGCACTTAACAGCTGCAGCTAAGGGAAAGCTTATTGATTTTATAAATCAAATATATGAAACCTAAAACTAAGTTTTGTACCAACTGAAAGGTTTTTACTGGAAATGCTAACACTGATGTAAAGCACATAATATTTACAGTCTTAGTTCAGCTTGTTAATATCCTCACATTGGCTAATTAGCGCTAAAGACAAATTACAGCTGTCGCTAATTGGAATAGTTTTAGGTTTTAGATATTTGGAACATATTTACATGTTTACATATACATCCGGTCATTTTTAAATTACTGCAAAAGTTGTCTCTTTATTTTTTTCTGGCTAACAGTTAAGTTTTCTAGTGTGCTACTTGACTGAGGGTTTAGCATTGTAGCCCTTCTTAGCCTTCTGTTTGACTACAGTCTATGCAGGCAATTAAATGCAAAAATGGAAATACAGTTATCGTAAGCCGTGTCCTACATATGCATGATTATGTGAAAGTCAAACAGAGGTTAGCTGAAGTTAAAACAATTAGCTTAAAGGTCTCAAAGGGAGTCTTTAAAGTGCAGGGCTTCTATTTTAAGGAATAACTTTTTACAGAATTAAACATTTCAACCCAAATCTCTGTAGGTTCTTTGTTTTCTATGTGTGTGTCTGGTTGAATACTTCTAATACCATCATTCATTCTCCTCTTCTTGTAGGTGTTTGTGTGTAATAGTGCCAAGTACAGTGACCTGGGCCAACCTTTTGGCTACCTGAAGGCCAGCACGGCTCTGAACTGTGTCAACCTGTTCGTGATGCCCTACAACTACCCCGTGCTCCTGCCACTTCTGGGTAAAGACTTTATAAATCCATAATCATGTTTATCACGGATTATCTCTTTATTTTTAGTCAGTCTGTATGCACTTCTGTGACATAGTTTCTCCCAGTAATCTTCCATTATCTCTGAAAGTTGACTTTTTTTCTTTATCTTTTTTTCATTTTTCATAGACACTCTGCACCTGTCCTTTTTGTTCTAGTGATTTCCGGGTCAGTGAAACTTCTCTGACCTCTAGTTTTTGTGTGTTTTCTTGTTACAGATGACTTAATTAAAGTGCACAAATTCAAGCCAACCATCAAATGGCGGCAGTCCTTTGAGAACTACCTGAAGACCATGCCTCCTTATTACATTGGGGTTAGTGGACTCATCATTCATTAGTGGACACAATCATTCTTCATTCCTACAGTTTGATGTCATTTGATTAAAATACTAAAACCAAAAATCTTAACTGACCATATTGCTGTGGTATTTTTTTGTCCCTATAGTCCTTGAGGAAAGCTCTGAGAATCATGGGAGCACCAAACCTGCTGGCGGACAACATGGAGTATGGCCTGAGCTACAGTGTGGTGTCCTACCTGAAGAAGCTCAGCCAGCAGGTTAGGAGATGAACTGTTCAAAAATATTTATTTGTAGGAAAATATCAGTCTCATATTTATAGGTCTGTCACAATAACTACTTTTGTGGGACGATATATTGTATCTGAAATAATCGCGATAAGCAATATTATCGTCATTTGAGGATCATTTTATACCACTGATATGATGATGATGATGATGATGATGATGATGTAATAGCATAATAATGTAAGGGGAGCTGGGAGTGGGATTGGAGAGTGGGCAACATGATTCTTGAAAAAAAAAAAATCATGCAATATTGAGGTAAAAAATCATAGCTTTTACAGAATTAAACATTAACATCATTGTATCATAAGTCATGATGATGTTGATAATATGTTATTGTACGATAATGCAGTAATTATTGTGACAGTTCTACATACTGAAAAACAATAATCAACATAGTATTTGAGTTATACATCAAATAGGATGTCAAATATAACTGATATTCACAAATTCTTGAGTCACATGCCTTTTTTTTTTAACATGCTCACTCTCTCTTCCAGACAAAAATCGAATACGACCGCCTGATTGCCTCCATCGGTAAGAAGCCGGCGCCAGAGGCTGGCATCAAGGTGCGCTGGCGGGGCGGAGGCATATCTTTGGCCCAGCGTAGGGACTTCATCCAGCAGCTGCAGAGTCTCACAGGAGAGACTCCCAGTCTACCCCTGGAGCTCAACCCCAAAGAGTTCCAAGGCTTTCACCTGGCACTACTCAACAAGGTCAGAATGCTAGTAGTATAACCTTCCTTGTAAACAATTCAACATGTTCCATTTTCTTCCCTCCATACTGAAAAGAAGACGGTGCTACACATTCACTTTCTGCTGCCTCTCCTGGTGGTTCCTCTGACAGTCCTCCTGACCTTTTCTTTAAATGTTTTATGTACTTTACTCCTAAGATGCTTTAGGGTGTTGAAATTTTAAAAATGACTCTCTCCGACTGTATCCACTGTACATCCAGTCTAAACTATGACAGTAATTCTCTTCTCCTGCCTCCCTCAGGGCCTGAAGCCGCAGAGTTTTCGGAACCCCTACGACATCCCTCGCAGTCACCTGCTGGACCAGCTCAGCCGCATGAGGAGGAACCTCCTCAACACCAGCGTCTGTAATCTCAGAGGACAGGACTCAGGTAAGCCGTAAGCCTGACGAAAAGAAGATTTTGCAGCTTGGTGTTAAATGAGATTTTTAAAGAGGACTTTCTCCCTTGCTGTTCAGACCAACTCCACAGCGTGCCAATAGCCCAAATGGGCAACTACCAGGACTTCTTGAAAGCTGCTCCACAACCTCTTCGAGACGCCGACCCTGAGCAACCCAAACGCCTGCACACGTTCGGCAACCCCTTCAAACTAGACAAGAAGGTAAATATCTCCTAATGCTAACCACACAGAAAGGTTATGAGTAAAAGAACATGTACATTGAGCTTCACACCAATCTTCTTCCTCTTCTTAGGGTATGATGATCGACGAGGCGGATGAGTTTGTGACGGGTCCCCAGAACAAAGGCAAGAGACCAGGAGACAGCAGCAACATGCCAGGCGGAGGACCCAAGAGACGCCGCTGCATGTCGCCTTTGCTGCGCTTGGGCCGCGCCTACACCCCTCCCGTAATCCCTCCCGCCAGCCCCAGACCTACGACAGGTGAGATTTGCACGCACACACGCACCCAGAAGAAACGCTGAATCACATTTTACTCCTCATTTCCAGCAGCTCGTAATTTGTCAGTGACCTTTTCCGAAGCGCTGGTGCAGTTATTATAAATCAATCCGGGGTAGGGTGGTTCACCAGTGGATCACAGTGTAGCAGCCACTTCACTGTACAGTATACTCGCAGTCGTTAAGAGCTTTTCTGAAAAGCGAGTTCTGCATTTCCAGTGAAAACAGAGTCCACATAGAATTAAACAGCAGGGAGGGTCAGATTGAATTTAACCCTCTGACTGGGAGATCATTTCTATGCAATTTATATTGTCTATATAATTTATATGGGGGATAATTTGAAAGCCATGTGTTGCACAAGATAGTATTTATTTCAATCAGTCTTTATTTATATAGCACCAAATCACAACAAAAGTCATCTTCAGGCACTTTTCACATAGAGCAGAATCTCTATGTTCTCCTTATATATACTCTTTTATATTAAGTTATGATATATTTAAAATGTTGCAGGAAAAATGGATTTGGAATATTTATCTCCCTTAGTCTCTTTATTGTAGTTTTGAAAAAGGCACTTTCAAAATAAAATTTGAAAAAAACAAAACAATAAATCCAAGCTGTTGTGTCACAGCGATCCTTTATAGTACTCCAACATTTTAATATTGCTTCTCTATACTTGAAAAAGACATAAAAAAACAAAGAGTAACACATGGAAGCAGCAGACACATGTCTTCTTAAAGTATAAAATATATAAACAAACTCCAACACAGTTGGATCCTGGACCTCCTGCCATGCAACCCAATAGTTTCCAACTTGTAAATACTAAGGTTGACATTTAAGTTGTAACTACGACCGGGAAACATTTGTGAAAGCTGTGATTTATCCAACTTGGCACCCGTGTTGCAGAAGTGTCTGAAAACCTAAATAAACGTCTAAATGAATGTTTCGAGTCAGCCAAAGTGGATTTTTCATGGTTATTAAATGCAAGTGTAGTCACTGCACAGTATTTTAACCCCCCGCTGACCGACTGCAGTTTCATTCATTCCACATGACACGAATGCAGCTTGAGACCAGAGACCACTGGTATAGTAAACTAAAACTAGCTGTGAAAAAATAGTTAAATAAAATAAAAATAAAAATGACTGGGATTCGAACCGGGGTCTGCCGCGAGCATTGCTCTACATGGCCTACGCTCTAACCACTGTGCCACCGAGCGAGCCGTGTAGGGATTTTTAATGTGGAAAAAATAAGTTCAAACACAGCAAGGCTTTCCTGCTAACATCTGGAAAACTAAAACTAACGTATTAAACCTGTGACCCTTACAGACATGGAGGACGGAGCACTGGAGCCAGATCTGATCATCAACCACCTCCATCAAAACCACTACAGTTCAGATGGGAATTCAGATTCAGAGGGGGATCACTCCTCGGGACCCGCCGACCACCAAGAGAACCACACGGTCGCAGACCCACAGGACCTGCGGCACAGGGACGAGGAGGAGAACGGGGGGCCCCAGGTCGGGGAGCTGTCACCAGGGAGGGAGGGAGGAGCGGAGGTGGTGCTGGTGGACGACCCACAGCATCGATACCTGACGCCGGCCGCTCTCAAGAAGCACATCCACAACGAGACGGTGAAGGTCAACAACGAGCTGAGGGCGCTCATCACCAAGGAGATCAGGAAACCCGGCAGACGTACGTACCTGAAACACAGTCTATAGGAGGGCGTAGTGGACAAAATAAAAGGATCAGCTTTGATCACTTACTTTCTAGTGAGTAAGTTTTATTTTGCAAAGGAAGCCAGAACATAGCCAGATGTGCAAGAACTTTGTCTGATTAAGCAGCATACAACTCACATTAACGTGATGTGGAACCTTGAAACCTCCACACACTGAGAATCCACTTTTCATTGTTAAACTTTTGAAATGAACATCATTAGATTATTGTTGGATCCTGGATTTTTAAAGGTGGTCATTCTTAATGATTTTCAAAGTGAATTTTAAAGCTCATAATTATATCTTAATGCATCTCTAGATCTTTATGAATCAGTAGTAGAGCTTTTGTTTTTTTAGGCTTATATTTATATCTACTAAAGTTAACACTTTGATATATTGGCTTGTATTTTGTTCACATCAGTACTTAATAGTTATCTATATAAAACACAATCAGGATTATAAAATATATCATATAGAATTGAAAACACAAAAAGAACGAGGAATAGAGTCATATATAAAACAATAAGACCTTTTCGTGAAAGCAAATAAGAAGTGATGTAAAAGGTAACATTCTTTAGTCTTGTTTCCACTATCAGTACGGTACGGACCGGTACGGTTCGGATCAGTTTGCGTTTCCACTCTGAAGGAGAGCCTTAGGAGCAGGCGGAGTGTGTCGAGCACTGCCGAGCTCCCGCTGTACAGCCTCACTGATGATACAGAGCAGAGCCTGTACCTCTTCAGCACTCCACACTCCGTTGTTAGCAGACATTGTGCTCTGTAGTAAATAATCAGCAGATTCAAACTGCAGCCTCCTTGCAGTTGTTTTTTTTTAATGGCGCAATTGTGTTTGTACTAGAGGTTGCGCTGCGTGATGACCTTGTGCTCAACCAGTCACCAGCTCACAGCGCTTTGGCTCCTCCCTAAGGGTACCGGTCTGTGTGCTAGGTACCCCAACCAAAGCGTAACGTACCGTGCCATATAGTGGAAACGGGGCTTTTATGAAATAAGCCTTTGAGAGCTTACAGTATTATGAGGACCTCTCTGCATCACACCTTCATAGGGCAACCAGTGCCTTTAGTTCCAGCAATAACTCATCACTCTGCTCTTCCTCTCTCAGACTACGAGAAGATCTTCCACTTCCTGAAGCAGATCCAGGGCACTTTGGACACCCGGCTCATCTTCCTCCAAAATATCATCAAAGAGGCAGCCAGGTATCTGAGCTCATACCCCCCTCCCCCGTCCGCCCTTTCTTTACCTACCCACCTGTGATCAGTGACAATGTGGAGTTGTGTGTTTTTTGAATGAAACGAATCACTTGTGTTTCACTTATAGATCCTGTATCGCAAGTCTCTTCAAGTAAAGAGCTATTCTCTAATCCTAGGGCTGTGATCACCAGCAGCAGCACCCACATTTTTGTTGCTTTAAATGAGATATTAAAGTGAAAATGAAATCAGAAATCAGTTGCTTTAGAATGTTGTTTTTCTTTTTTTAGTCAGATTTTAACTTATATTTTTCTCGTTCTTCCCGTGAAGGTTCAAGAAGCGAGTTCTCATCGAGCAGCTGGAAAACTTCCTAGAAGAGATCCACAACAGATCTAATAACATGAACCACGTGGACACGCTCTGAAACTGGCTCAGCACCCCCCCACCCCTTGACCCCCCCCTAAAAAACACAAACTGAACTTACTGATGTTGAACCTGACAACCCTCCATCTTTTTACCTCACCCTCCTCCCCCTCCTCTCGCATCGAGTCACCACGGAGACGAGACAGGAACAGGCATCCGGCTCTCAAACCATCAGCTCTTCACGTTCTCCACATCAAAAAGCATTTACGTTGGGTTTTCACACCGTCTTTACAAGATAAAGGAAATATACATTTAGTGGAAGTGTTTTGTCTTTTGCTACAGGTGAATGTTTAGCCTATGCAATGAGGAACATCTGTGCGTGGCTCCTTTTTTTTTTTTTTTTTTTATGTTTTTTTTTTTTTTTTAAATCTGTGAAAGCGATCTCAAAACGTTACCCCACCCCACCCCAGCATCCCCCCGATTATCCCTGCAGCAGTAAACGTGGAGCATCGCACAGACTTTTCCAGATGTGATGAGTCATGTTTTTTTTATTTGCGATAATGTGACGGAGCGACGGCATAAGCGCGGTTCAGGTCCTGTGTGTGTGTGTGTGTGTGTGTGTGTGTGTGTGTGTATGTGTGTGTATGTATATGTATATGTATGAATGAGTGTGTGTGTGCGCGTTTTCAGCCAACTCAGGGTCACAGGGATCCAGCGGAGACACTCATAGAACACCCTCTCTTCCCACATTACCTTCTCATGCAGTCACCCCCCCCCCCCCCCAAATTTCCCTCTCTTCATGTCGGTCTTAAATGAATTTTGGTGGGAGGACGGGACTCTTTGTTTGTCTCCTTCCTTTGACTGTCCATATTTACTTTCTACACTCCACTAACACAAGCACTCCCAACGCCACGCTCATGAACGAGTAAAACTTGGTTCAAATATTGAATTTGTCGACGTACAGTTTAACGCACCAGACTAACAGTTAATTTAATTGAGCTGTAACTCACGAGTGAAAAATATTTGTTCCCTTTAGGGGGAGAAAACCAATTTTCATTAAGTCTGGGAAAAGGTAAACTTAACTCCTTTTTCTTTTTTTTTTCAGAGAGCTCAATACAGAGGAATAATTTTAGAATGATGCAACATTGGTTACAAATGTTATACAGGGACACTTAATAATTAAAAAAAAAAAAAAGCTCAGGAACTGACACTAATGTATCACGATCAGCAATAACATCAGAGCCACTTGTACTCATTTTTTAAAAAACTTGTCTTTGAACCTGAAACAGCTGATATGTAACACAAACTCACCCACCCCCACCCCCACCCTCACCCCCACCTGGAGTGCTGATGAACAGAGGTCTCGGATGCCAGCTTGTCCCAATGTGCTGGTCGCTGCCAAATAACTTAAAACCCGCACTTGAACCCCACCCCTCCTCACCCCCTCCTTCCCCCCCCGCCATTGAATCTCAAACCAACTCCTCGTCACTTAACCGTGAATGAAATGCACTTGTGTAAATTTGAGAATTTTATTTAATATAACTTAAAAAGGAAAACGTTGCTGCATTTTTAATTTTTTTTTTTTTTGCCAACAATTTTTTTTTTTGTTCAGTTTTCTCAAATATACACAACTAATCAGAATTAAGGTGTAGAGGGTCAAGGGTTGATTTCAGATTCAGTGGGCAGCCCTCTTCCGTTCCCTCTCTCCTTGGACAGGGACCAAAATCTGCCATACTTGTCTTTTTTTTTTGTTTGTGAAGAGGCCGCTACCAAAAGAGTATTTTGAATACACTGTAAAGTTGTAAATAACCCTAGATTACTATTTAAAGAGAATGTTCAGTGGAGAAAAAAAATGGCCTTTTTGTAAGTATTTCCATGAATAAAGTTTCTATTTTACACTGTGAAGGGCCATGTAAATAAAGTGTTCTGTAAACATGTGACTCAGTGGGGTTTTTTTGTTTGTTTTTTAAAATGAGTTTATCATTAAAAAAATGACCACAAAACAGCCAGAGTGTAAAAACATGTATTAAAATTTTATTTACAAGATATGTACAAAAATATTGTCCCTCTTCCGGAAGTGTCCAAGGACCCTCCTGTTGGTCCACAAATAAATACCGGTAGTGAAATAGGGGTCAGGGAAGGAGAGTGTGTGTGTGTGTGTATGTGTATGTGTGTGAGGTGATGTTGAAAAGTGTCTCAAGGTGCTTGGTCAGCTGGGTTCATCACTCTGCCCATGAACAAAATAGATCCTGAAAAGTAACAAGATAAAAGTTAGTAGTTTTTCTACATATGAAATATTAATGACTGAATGCTGTGATAACCCTTTCATATTGTCCTAATCCACTTTTAAATGCTTACTATACAGTTGTGGATATATATATATATATATATTTCCCTACACTCTTTGATATATTATCATACTTATGAAACATGCTTGAGCCCGTCAAATCTGCATTCATTTAGTATGATGTCATGACGCAGTCCAAATGTAGATTGATTTGACATGTCTGTACTGTATTACCTTACAACACAACAGTGCCAGACAGATGTTCACTATGATGCGTTACATGACTTATACGAGCGTCTGCTGATTTTCATGTCAAACGTCTGGCTGCTTGAGACAGCAAAAAAAAACCAAAAAAAAACTAGACTACTACTTTATATGGTTCCATATTACTCTGATGCTCCATTATTCCAAAATGCCAGTTAGCCAAATGATGGTCAAAGCAGTGTTAGTGTTGTTAAAGCAGTAGTTTGTGGTGTCACATGTGTACCTGTGTTACTCTGTCGCAGAAGAAATAAGAATGGCCGGTCCGCCTTGAAGACAGGAGCACGGGATCGTTTGAGTAGCACCATCGCTGCATTGAAAAATGATATTTTAGCATCTAGTATTGTTAAAAAGGAATTGCTGGGGATGAGTAGTATCACTTTTGCGCCCCTCACCTGTTGCAGCAGATGCCTTCGTCCCATCTTCAGTGACTTCTATTCTCACTTCATGGAAGGCATCAGACACATAAAGACCCTCCTCCACTGCAGGAAGAAGCAAAGTGTGAGCTGCACAGAGCTGTACAGTGATGGTTGCGTGGCCTTTATTTTATGCTGTTTGTAGTCTAGGGAGCATAAATGCAATTTCAAGTGCTTTAGCTGGNTGTGTGTGTGTGTGTGTGTGTGTGTGTGTGTGTGTGTGTGTGTGTGTGTGTGTGGGTGTCTTGATTCATAGAACTGTAATAAAAATCAATACTTTCAGGTTTCAAATGAATTATATTGACCTGAGATTCCAGTGAAGTCAGCTGCTGTTGGGTTAAAGGCGTCGCTGATGCCCATAGCAGGGAGTACCGACCTCAGGTTGAATTTGTTCTGCATTCTGAATCTGTAAACACCAATTTTTTAAAAAAATGGTTTGATCGTCTTTATCTTTACAGAACAAAACCTGACAGAGATGTTAAGAGATCATCAGTGCTTGATATTGATCTTAACCTGGGCAGGAAAATATCCATCTTCGTCCTGCGCAGGCCGGTGTCCCAGGAGGCCACCTGGCGAGCAGTGAGCTGGGACTCGAGGGATGATAGCGGTGTCTTCCTCTCGCTGGGGAGGACCACCTGCAGGGTCAGAGAGCGGTCCAGGTATGGAAGTTCCAGGACGGTGTAACGCTGGTCTGAGGCCGTCCTGAACTGTCCTGTGGAGGACAGCAACAAGAACCATACCTTTATCTGTTGATAATCATTATTTTTTTTATTAGTTTCTGAATTATCACTTTGCAAAATGTGTGTGTGTGTATGTGTGTTTTCAATGTTATTCCATTCATTTACATTTTATTATGATTGTGTGTTGTAAAATCTTATAGAGCGTTACTAGGTTTTTACTTGTTAACCTTCTTTTCTTATTTTGCCGTTTTTATTGATAAAAAACAGAAACACTTGATTTTATACATTCATTGTCCATTTGGTTTCATGTATTTTCATTAATTCTAAATTTGTTTTTTATCATCAAAAAATACATTAAAACTAGAATGGATGGATGGATGGATGGATGGATGGATGGATGGATGGATGGATGGATGGATGGATGGATGGATGGATGGATGGATGGATGGATGGATGGATGGATGGATGGTGTCTCTTACCGAAGCTAACCTCTGTGGCTTGATACATCATGGGCACTTTGATGGCAGTGCCGTCAGAGAGGAGGAAGGGCAGGTTCTGCGTGTTGGTGAACAGGAACTGTTTCTGCCACACACCCCTGAAGGCCACCGTGTTGACCAGGGCCATCTGCAGCCGATGGCCCCACCACAGGGCCTCTGCCTGGGCCTCGCCTGAACCTGAGAGCTCCCCGCTGCTGCTTCCAGCCTGAAGGGGCCACGTCTCATCTAGGAGGTAAAGAGACTAATTTATAATGTGTGTGATTTTGTCCTGTTCTTATTTATTTTTTTATAATTATTGATATAATATAATATATATAATTAATATAATTAAGATTACTGCTTAAGTACAGTGTTTATTGTTCAACTGTAAAATATTATTTATTGCCTCCATTACATACACTTGTCACAAATTATTAATAAACACATTTAAGAGAGTTTTGCAAAAATGTGTTCATATGTATATTCTCTATATAAAATATTATCGGCTGATTATTTTTACTCCCAATATCAGTATCGGCCCCAAAAATCCAGTATGGGTCTGGCACTACTTATAAGTCTACATAATGACTCATGTGGTCTTGTGCTATAAAAGTATTTGTAGTACACCAGATAGGGATTTAACATTTACTATAAGGTATCTTGAAGAGACAAATTTCACCATTATTACTTTGACTTTATATCAAAATATTATTACAAAAACCCCCCAACATTTTTAGGTTTTATATTTTTGGACTAGTCTTTATGCTGGGCTCCATTGTTAAGTTAAAAAACACTACTAAATGTGCAGTAAAACCAAAACTGAGCTACAAGAGGCTAAAAGGTCACAACTTCAGATCTGTAACGTTTGAGATAATTCTAACCCTTCATATTTGATTCATTGTTAATTTTGAAAAAAAACAAAAACAACAGATTAGCGAGGCTTCAAACATTTTATAATAAAGCCCTCCTGCTTACAGTGGTTGTGTCCGCTTCTCGCCAGCTGGCTGCGAGTAAGGTTGGGTTGACTGAAGTTGGCTCGCACCACGCTGGTGTTGGACCATGCAGCTGCGTGTTGTGTGAACTCAGTCAGGAGTTGGACGCCGCTCTGGATGAATAATGTGCACGTCTGCTGGAGCCACATCCCCTGACTGCTGTTGTCCATGTCGCTCTGTGAATGTAACAGGAAGTCTTGTACCTGTGCATCTGTGGGACGAGGACGAGAATGAGAACGAGTGAATTTTCCTCTTCTTAAGTGCTATAAAATAAAATGCCTATGAAAAAAAAGAGGAATCATTACTCTTCTAAGTTGGATTCCACTCAACAGCTTCTAGCTTGTCTAAGTGGCAATTTAAATAAATTCACACATTTCCTCTGAAGACTGTGCACAAACCCTCATTTGACTTAATTAGAGCATCGCTTATTACACTGCCTGGTAAATGCACCACACCACAGGGATCTTCCTTCATCTGATAAAACTGAAGCGTTAGTAGATGAAAGGATCCAAATAGGAATCAAACACAAATGCGTACTACTATACCAGTCAGTTAGTCTGGACCACTTTCTGTTATTTCCTTTCTCTTGTTGCCAGTGTTGGTTTTTGTTTGACTGGGTTTTGATTTTTCTTTTACCTATATGCGTTGGTAGGCATTGAGCGAAATAAATCGATAACAAATAGTATTGATATGTCATCAAACAATACCCACTACCTACTTTTAGCTAGCACCAGAGATGTAGAATATGACTATTTGTATGGACTTGTTCACAACCAGTCAACAATATGATACTTCAATTATAATGCGACACATGATTAGGTGCTACAACCTATCTTATGCTTCTACTCTTATATCAGTATTGGTATCATTTTATCCTCCTACGACTCTGCAGGTTAGCTGGACTTTATACATTGTTATACTTTGTTTTAACTTTGTTCTGTTGTCTTCATGTGCGCACACTTTTTTGTGCCACCTAGTGGTAGAAAAAGCACACTGCAGTATAAAAATCTGTAAAAATGAGATGGACAAGCATCTTGGTCAAGTCAATCAAGTCCTGGTATATAGTCTCAAACTTATTGATGCTTAGTAATGTTTGTAGTTTGGTATGATGTACATATTTGACTAACAGCAACAAGCTATGACGCTGCTGATCAAAAGGTACTCATTTTAGGCTTAGGTCTCAGGTGGTTAAAGGCACTGCTTAAACCATACCCAGTCCTATTTCATTGTCTTTCTTTCACTTTTTTTTTTAATAAACTGCTCCCAACGTCTTCATCAGTCATTGTTTTTTCTTTATATATATTTCAATCACTTCTTCTAATATAATTAATAAAGCAGCAAATATGAGTTTCCTACCAAAAGGTGGCATCTTAACTCCTCCTATCCGCCTCAGTCGGATAATATTTAAATGCACAACTCTGTAGCTACGTTGTCTGTCAATTAATAGATTAGACAGTCAAAAAGATACAAGTCAGCAACTAATGTGATAACTGATTGATTAATTGATCGGTGTATGTCATTTATTAAACAACACTGTCGATAATTTGCGGGTTCTTGCTTCACATTTTGCTACAAGCATTTCTCATTATTTCCTAACATTTTATAGTCTTTAATTAATTAGGAATAAAACAATAGACAAACTGATCATTAGTGTAATGCCTTGCAGTTGCAGCCCTGTATGATTTGTGATATTTTAGCGTGCAATTCGTGCAACAGGTGAAAATGGTGTCTTGCAAAATCTAGCCAGTTGTCCCATCCTTGTCTGAAACGTGAGATCACATACACCAACAGCTCCAGCTCTCCTTTTTGTTTGTAATTAAACACAGTGACCTCTCGACCCCCGAGGCCAAGCTGCAGGAGTGGTTAATGAGATTAGAGTTGGTGTGGAGGCAGGTATTATGGCTCCAGACACCACTGTGCTCTGCAGGGCCAACAGCAGCAGAGCAGCACCGCTCCACACCACCTGGTACCAACAGCACTGAGGGCCACCGACAACCCCGCAACCTCATACTCACACACAGCACAGCGACGGCCGGCTAATGCCACCTGAATACAAGCTTTGCAAGTAAAGAAAAAAAACAAAGAGAGAGAGAGAGAGGGAGAGAGAGAGAGGTGAATCCTACCGTTCACGTTATATCCGAGCGTTTCTTCCAGCTGAGTCAGCGTGTTCCCCCGGGCCCCGAGCTGCAGCAGGCCCAGGGACAAGGAGACGCTCACAGGTGAAACTATCAGATTGGAGTTGTTCTCTGTCTCGGTGAGCGTCTGGTAGAGGCTGACGGCGAACCTGGCGTGCAGCTCTTCCATGCTGTCTTGAAGGCTGCTGTTACACTGGCTCCTCTCCACCAACCAGAAGCAAACCAGGAGGGAAGCAACTGGAAGGCGACACATGTCCTCAGAGCTGCAGGTGGGGGGGAGTGGGGGTGGGGCAGGGTCCACAATGTGCAACAGGTGGGTCCAAAAAAAAAAAAAAAAAATCGAACTCCTATGAGAAAAAAAAAAAAAAAAACTTGCTGAGGTCAGTGAGGTCAAGCAACAGGAAACTGCAGATTAACAGCTGGATCCATATCAGTAATATGCTGCTATTATTTTACACTGTTTGAAAAATAATGCAACACAGTGAAACAGCTCCTTGCATGTATCAATATGAGAGAAAATATTAAAAATTATGATTGATTTCAACCGTAATGACTCGTGTCCTTCTGCAATGAAAGCACTGGTAAAGTAAAGTAAGGCATATGCAGAGTATGTAGCACACATGTAGCATCATCACTGTTCTACCATGCCCTATTAGTTGCATATAAAATGTTATTCCACAGAAAAAAACATATTTCTAATATACAAAATTGCATGTTTTTTGTTACTTTTCTCTATGCTTTCATATGAATATTGTAATAAAAAAAATTGCAATAAAACCAAAACAAGCTACAATAGGCTAAAAGGCCATATCTTTAGATCTGTAACATTTGTGATAATTCTAACATATATAAAATAGTGCACAGAAAAACATGTTTATAGTGCACAAAGCTGCATATTTTTGGACTTTTCTCTAGTTTTTTTGTCTGTTAATGTTAATTAAAAATGAGAAATATATCAATATTATAAAAAATCTTGAATAAAATATAAATATAAAAATATAAAAATCTACAATAGAACAAGTTTATGATGATGACTCCATACAGATGATGAAGCAGTCCTATACCTGCAGACAGGTGAGGTAGTATCCTTTTAAACGTGGAGCAGCAGCAGCAGCAGCACTGTCATCCAGGCACCAACCATTCAGCCTGTGTCTCTGTCTTATCACTGTGTCAATGCTGTGCAGTCCCCGTTCGTACCGCTCCAGTCTCAGTGTACTGGTCCTCCGGTCGTGTCTCACTGAGGCAGCCTGCAGTCATAAGACCGTGTTTAAAGGGGAACGCTCCGCTCCGTGTTTGCGGTCTCCGTCGGCGATGTCCGTACCACTCGTCCGGGATTCCTGCCTCCCCGGGGCTATAAGG
>JANJYP010006089.1:0-11156 GCA_024605115.1 Rastrelliger brachysoma | reverse complement strand
GAGAGATCTCTGTGTTTATGTGAGCGTGCATGTGACTGTGAGGCGGAACAGATGGTCCCAGAGAGCACAGCCAGTCTTACAACAGGTTGGGGGTCCACCGAGTGAAAAGGCTGTGACATGAACAACAGAGGGATGCAGAAGTAGCACTCAGCAGGAGGTAAATGTGAGTGTGAGTGGATGCAATGACATCAAACAGCAGAGTTACACCAAGCTCAACAGAGGGAGGGTCTGAGAGTGTGTGTAACAGGGTCATAAACAGAGAGAAAATCTGAACTGGTGAGATTCATGAAGGCTCTATTGTACCTCCCATTTAAGCAGTCGCTTCCTGCTCTACTTGTCCTTCCCCATTGAAGTGAGGATATGATAAAAACCCTGAGTCTCCTGGGGAGATTCTTGGTTTCACAATTTGACTAAACAACTTAATCTTATTTTAGTTTGAAGTAAGATTGATAGCATTTATAACCACAAAAATTTGGTTTAATTTCAGTGTACAAGACATCACTGCTTAGTCCTTCAAGTGTTTTGCTCATCATAATGAAGCAATATAGGCTATGTGTGTGAACCTTATTGACCTTATAATTTATCACACGTGGAAATTGTGATAGTCAATTCATTGTTTAAGTCAATTATGCAAAACATTTCCAACTTCTAAAAAGTGGGGCTTTGCATGTTTTCCCCGCTGTATGTCATTAAATGTTTTTGGTTTTTGGACTGCTGCTTACTGAAGAATTGCTCTGAGTTTAAATGAAAAATATTCTTAGTTTTAGCCCAACATACTATTATTCAACACATCGTCCTATTAACATGTTTTAAACTGATTCTGTGATACATTATGCAACTTTAAACTTTTCTAAACAAGTGCCTGTACATGTTTACAGTCAGTTCATTTACTGTAAATACACTGTAACTTCACTGCTTATATTTGGAAGTTCTAGTTGTACATAATGCAACTAGTTCAGCAATTACTCAGTATTATATTCATACTTTTGCATAATATAAGAGCAGAATGACTTTTTGTGAACAACTTGCCCTCCAGAGTACTTAGATTAGTAAAAACAAATCTGTTTGTTCTCAGGTCTTAAATACAGCACCTATTATTCTATTTGTGGATTACCAGATTTAGAGGAAGAATGCAGCCTGGTATTTGGGGTGCGTCAGATGTTGAGTGTAGGAATGTGGGGAGATGAAGGTGCTTTATTTTTTCTAATGTTCATTCTGTGTTGGCTGAGAGACTTCCAATGGAGCGCGCATAAACATTCTCCACTCAGCATGCCTTGTATCCCTCTGGACAGTGAGGCCAAAGTAAAACATGTGAGTTGGATGCCAAAGAGGTGAAGAAAACCCCCTCCCCCAGTTAAACATTAGATTAGGTCACTCTGTGGCATTTAAAATCTGAGAAAAAGCCAAGAAGTTGGTGCCATCACAGGAAAAAGAGCAACAACTTCCTGAAGGCCTGCTGGAGCACGCTGGTCCAGACAGTCGATAAACAGGGGCGTACCAGTGGCTTGGCCATGCGTGACATGCCACACTCCCCAGGCTGCACCTAAACTTTTTGAAGCAAAGGGTAAAGACTGAGGAGGGCTGACAGATGTTGCTGTGGACATTTGAAAGATCATCAAATGTGTTGAAACCAAAGTGAAATGTCACTCAACGCATCCACCTCACAGCTAAAAGGAGGTACTGGGGGGAACTGAGGACATGTGAGAATCTTTTTTAAACAATTACCTCACCTTAATCCTAAATGATATACACAGATACCACAGTGTTTAACTGTCTCCCCACAAATCACTCATCTTTTAGAAAACATGAACTATTCTTAACTCACTGTTTTACACAAACAGAATGGGTGGGGGTCAACTGCACCTTGTTTTTTTGTAATTTNCTCTCTCTCTCTCTCTCTCTCTCTCTCTCTCTCTCTCTCTCTCTCTCTCTCTCTCTCTCTCTCTCCTTAGCATGTTTTGGCATGTCTGATTGTACTGTCTCCATGCACATAATCTCACCTTGCAAGCCAAGATATGACAAAAATGTCAATTATAATGTCTGAGCAGCTAGAAAGTCTGCAGCTGCACAGATCACATACTGATAACTCCTGGTTTAAACTCACATAGTCTCAAAATGCTGGCAAAACATCTTCGCTGTCCATGTAGCCTGAATTATTTATTTATTACAATTATCACATTCAATAACCTGGTTTGTTATGGCAGTGATAGCCTAATGTTCATTCCTCCAAGCTTAAAATTTGGGCCATTTAATAAAATCTATTGCATTTCAGGTGATATGCATGAATAGAGTAGCATATATAATCCAAGACTAGGCCAGGGTTCATTTTGGAGGTGGTATTAATGTGAGAAATAGGGTCATGGACATTGGTGCCACAGAGATCTAAAAGGCATAGCAAGTAGGCTAATTGCAAGGTCTTTGATTCAAATCAGGTCAGGGATCTTTGTTTGTCATCCTCATTTCCCGTCAACCCTGGCCTCTACTGATACATATCAAACAAAGATAAACATCCCATCCCAAAATTAAGAAAGTAGGCCATTTGGGAGATCAAGATTAGAATAACATTTCCAAAATACAACCACTTTTACTGTTTATGACTAATCCTATAAGGTATAGGCCTATGTCAAAAGAGGTTATTAAGTAATATATTTAATCAATTGAATTGGACAAAATGTTTAGTGGTAGTGCTCTTGATGAAATAATGAACTATTTATGAGACAGTCATATTTTTTTCGATAACCCAGTGTTCTTCAAACGGCTCACTGACGAAGCATTTATAAATAGCTATTAACCAACAATAAAATCATTTGTTACAAAGTATGAACTCCTGTATAATGTGCCTCAGGAATTCTAACATCCTGCAAAAAAAACCCCCCAAAAAAACAATGAGGCAGGGACTCTGCTTCCAGGCATCAATAGCCGGTTCAGGATACCGTCAGCTCACAGTACTAGGAGTGTTTTAAAGATCATATACAGGCCATACAGAAGAGCCGTGGGGCTGCTGCTGCAGCTGTGTCCGCAGGCGTCATCAGCTTGAAACTCAATCCATCCTGCTCGCCCAGCCCACATCCCGTCTGTTTGCTTCACTACTTTGAACCGGACGAAACAAATAGCGTGTCCCAGTGACCAATAAATTCTTTCCGAGTCGATTAAAATATAGTAGAAAATATATTCATACAAACACTTCAATGTGAATGTTAAATGAACGAACACAATTAAACTGTCTGAAACATGTTATATTGTTTGGGGCTAATTTTGTGATACCAAATACAATTTAATAAAAGTTAAGTTACACTCCTTTTTTTTTTTTACAAGATTAAAGTTGTAGGTGACTTTTTTCTACTCTCGTTACAACAACAGAAACGTGGAGGCTGAGTGCGACTGATGCGCTCCGCGTTTCTAAACAACTGGGCGGTTGCATGGCAATGCGCAGCGATGAGAAAGTAACAAAGCCATAAATAATATCGGACACTCACTTGTCCAGGACAAAGTAGAGGTCGAAGGCGCCCTGACAGGACCTTTCCTCCTCCTCCTCCTCCTGTCGATCTCTCTGCAGCTCCCCTTTCACCGACACATCGAGAATGAAAATTCCCAGCAAAGCCAAGACGAGGAACATGCGAGTCTGTGTCCTCGCCATCTTTCCCGGTTTTGTTGACCACTCCAACACTGTGACAACTAAAAATCTTCACATTTTCTCTCTATCATCTGCTTCTGAATCGACTGTGTGTCTATATCGCGTTGTTTCTCGGTGTTCTGTCCTGCTAGATTGAGAGCATTAAGTCCTGCTGGAGTCTTGTGCAGTTTGAGACAGGCTGTCTCCAAGTCTTCGCTTTCAGATCAAAAAAAAAAATGCGTTGAGGCAGGGCAGGATGGAGGAGAGGAGCGACACCCGAGGAGAGATCCAAAACTCCACTTTACTACAGGAAAAAAGCCTCACAAAAAGCATGCAGTGTCCCCACTGTCCACGGTGGAATTATCCAAAATAGGGATTATTGAGGAAGAAAAAAAATCAGTACCTATATAATTTCTTTAATGGGCGTGTTTTGTTTTTTGTTGGTTCTTTTTTAAGCTATTAAGAAAAAAAAGTAACACACGTAATAAAGATTCACTTCAAATTGTCTAATTCAGAATTAGCAAATGTTGATTGTGTTTATGTGTGTATATAGAATGTGTACAAAACAGAATGGGTTTATGGGGTCAAAGGACAGCTGTCATATTTAATTAATAAATAATGTGGATTATTTTGAATATTCAATAATTTGACAATTTGTTGTATCAGTGATTTTGTGTGTATTTTGTGGCATTCTTTGTGCCATTCTGTCTCTTACATTTCACCCCCAAATGAAAAATCAGAAGAACTGCAAACATGCGCGCAATTAAATTATGGGCCCTAATGCAAATCGACCCATGAAGGATCTCATGCTGAAAGGTTTTTCAAGCATTCCTGATTGCCATCAAATTTGCCGAAGCCAAGTTAAGTGATTTTGAAGAAGAGATAAAAATACTTTTTTATCTTATTATTTAACTGATTAATTTTGCCTGACCCAGACTGTTGGAGTGCGCTTGAGGAATCCCCGAAGGCTTTCATGTGTTCTCTCGTTACAGAAACTTGGCTGGAAATAAGCAACAGGACATTTACCCAAACCAATGCTTTGATGCAGAATAATCCACTAAATACTCATGAGATGAAAACATTTAGTTTATGAATTATGTATTTACCCGGTGGCAAACTCAGACCACCCTGCATCATGTCAAGTTCAAGTGGCCAATTTTACAATTTCCCATTACCCGCATTAGCCAGGACAATTACTGTTTTCAAAAACGTGGCTAAAATCCTCAAATGAATCCCATATAGCGTGCGTAAAAGTTGATGTTTTTATGTTGGCAAAGTGCAAATAGTGACTTGCATCTCAAGTAATTATGCTGACAGACATTAAGATGTCAGCATGGCTCCACGCACATTAAAATTATTTTAATTTGATTAGCTGCAGCCTGGTAAAGATTTGCGTGCATGTGATCTATACTGCAGGTTTTGTTCTTGTATTGTTTTAAGACATTCAGCCTTACTGTCGCATATGTACGATTACCCTGTAAACCGAAATGACAGTAAAAAGGTTATATATCTAACACGTTTCAAACGAAAAAGGTGCAAGTTCTCTTTTGTCTTTATGTGAGCGTGTCCACATCAGTCCACCGGCATGCAATCATACTTCAAAAACCCCGACAATCATCATCATGTCTGTTTTTTTATCTCTACCCTGACCCATATCTTTTCTTCATAGCAAGGACGGTACATCAGACAAGAGATAATTTGCCAAGGGACACTAAATTCAATGCTTGTGTGCGCGCTTTTGTGCGCCTGAGCGCGCACGTGTTTATATCAACGCGCGACGCTTCAGTGCGCTCTCTGAAGGGGATAAGTGGGAGTGGGAGCAGAGAGGGACGGCAGTACGGAGGAAGACTCAGTCGGATAACTTGCTCATCCTGCAGTCACCACAAACACGACAGCACATCGTTACAGAGGTCCACTGCACCTGCTGCGACGTGCTGCCAGGGGCCACAAACATCCTCTTCCATGTCCAGCGGGTGAGTCTACATGCAACCCATCAGTACACTCTTGATCTGCTTTCTTTACAGGGATGCGCGACTTCTTCAAATCCCCGTTATTTTTAATTTAGAAATCGGCGTGTTGACGATAGCAGGATCATTCAGTTATGATGTTGCGCTGGCAGCTGTCAACAATAAATAAAACAACTCCATCTACCTCCCAATACTTTATGTCCACGAGTCACAAAATTTGCATTTGTCAATATTGTTTATAAACGAGGCAATAACGAATTGAACTTATTTAGCGCACCGAGAAGGCAGTTGGGCTTCACGGCAGATGGAGAGACAAAAGGAGAAACCGACTGAAAAACTGAGACAAAGGGCGTTAGAAACCATTTTGCCTGGGCACCGGCTGTGCCTGCTTCACAGCTGGCACGCTTCGTTTTAGAAAAAAAAATCACGTACTGTTGCACAAATTGTTATTTTTAAAATCACAACGACAAGATGATCCAGTGTGGTTTTAGCATCTGAATCCAAATCAGCTAACAGCAGATTTCAGCGTCTAGCTTATTTGTATTTTATTTGTTTCTGTTCAGTATATTTTGTCTGACTAACTCTAAAAGATTAAATGTATGTGAGTAGTGTTAGTCCTTGTCTAATTTGATTATTGATTAAGCTATAGGTCTTGAAATGTTACATTCAATTTGAAATTATTCTCTAAACTTAGATTGTTCGCCTACACTTTAACTAATATAAACCATTGCAATTTAATACAGGTTAACGATGGATCACACACATCTGACTCGGTCAATCTGGGCCAGTGACAGCAAGTTCCTCCAGCATCCAGCAGACCTTTACACCAGTGTGGTCGTTACGCGCAGCATCCCTGCAGGCACATGCTTTGGTCCATGTGTGCTCCAGCACACCTTCTACGACACCATCGCCTTCATAGCGCAGAAATCCTGCGATAAGAGAACGAAATCCTACGTGTTCAGGGTGAGTTTGAGATCAGTTTGTGACGCGTTTGGACATTAAACTTCAAACAGATGGTCTTGTGTGGTTTCTCTTAATAGTTCTGCTTTAGTTGCATAACTCTGTGGAATTTGTCCATTGTTTTTTTTTATTACTAAATGTATCTTATGTGAATGTGTTTTGTATTTTGTGTCATCATGCTTCACTCGTCTACATTTATAATAAATAAAAGAATATGAAGCTAAATATGAGGTACAATGTGGGTGGTTTCTGTCAACAGGTGGACCCTGAGGCCTTGCGTAATTCCGCTCTGGTGCTGTCCTGGCTGCGGCTCGTGCAGGCTGCGCGCAATGAGGAGGAGCAGAACACAGAGGCATTTTTGAAAGCGGGTCAACTGTATGTGCGGACCACCCGGGACATCAGGCAGGAGGAAGAGCTGCTGGTGTGGTACGACCAGGAGCTGTCACATCTACTGGGCTTCACAGACATGATCAGAGGATCAAGTGAAGGTGAGGCAGAGCTCTATAATGATTTTATTGATGGAATCTTGTAAGAAAATGCATATTTATATTTCCTTTGTAATTCCATTTACACTGATTTAATGTTTAACATGTCCTTATGATCTGTGTCTCTCGCAGATTTTAAATGTGGAAAATGTAACCAGGTCTTCAAGAATGAGTATCCATACCTGGCTCACTGCCGATTCCTGTGCACCCAAGTAAAGAATGACACTTGGAGCCGTGTTTACGAGTATAAGCATGTGGAAATTAAGAAACAACATCGAGTAACAGATTTTCACAACATCGCCAGAGATTTAGAACACAAAAAATCTGGCAGCAATGAAGACACGGAGATTCCATTCAAGAAGAGGAAATACGAGGGAACTCCACACCTCAAAGGGCGCAAAAATGTTCTGTTAGAAAAAACTAATATTTCAAATGATGGTAACATTACGCAGCTGAACAAGATACATGACCAGACAGCAGGAGATGCATCTGGTTCTATGGGGAAGCTGAAAGCTGATGGGATAAAACTGGATCAATTGGGATTTAAGAATGATGATTTTGGTGAAGTGGGAGAACCCAAAGGAACTTATGCGCATGACAGAAAGCGAGAGACAGAATCGGAGACAGGAGAGAGTTCTGGTGTGCGCTCAAGCAGCAGAAGTGCGTTTTCTCCAGTCCTACCCAACAGTCAAAGCGAGCAGAAAAGTGCTTTTTGTAAACCGAGCACAAGAACTTCTCCAAGTGAGCTATCGGCGCATCTCAACAGCGCAACAACAGCCCCCTCTAGCCGCCTAGAGGAGATGACTGATGCTTTCCCCTCCAGGACTGCTATGGGATACAACAATCTGCTGGCATCCAACATCCTCAACAGTGACTTACAGACTGTATCCTCCCCCGTTACATTAAACAGCGCTTTCCATTACGCACCTGAGCACTGGTCCAGGAACATTGGCGCTCAGCTCCAGTCAACCTCTTCTTTCACGATCCTCCCACCGACTTTCACCTCTTTCGGCGTGTCGGTGCAGAACTGGTGCGCCAAATGCAACCTGTCCTTCCGCATGACCTCCGACCTCGTTTTCCACATGCGCTCTCATCATAAGAAGGAGTTCGCTGCGGAGTCCCAGGTGAGGAGGAGACGCGAGGAGAAACTCACCTGCCCGATCTGCCACGAATACTTCCGAGAGCGGCACCACCTGTCCAGACACATGACTTCTCATAACTGAGACAACAGAGGACAGAAAAACAATTTTATTTATTTCTCATATGATGCATAGCGCGTCGTCCATATTTAACAGATTTAGATTCACGGAAAGTCTTCTTAACAGTGAATGTAGGTAGCTATAAAGAAAATAGCAAGTGGCCATCACAGCCTGTCCACTAGATGACGATAGAGATACGTGGAAGCTGATCTCACTGCAGTTTGTTGTCTGTCCTTCAGTCCTGTGTGTTAGCTTGATGCGTATTTTGTGCCTTATGGAACTCAGGATGGGGGGAAAAAGAGATCTCGAGGACAGCTCATGATTGTCAGTTATATCTCGACGCAGTCGTCTTATTTATCACCTTATCTCTGCTTTGTAAATATGGATTGAGTGTGTTTGCACATTCATTTTCAAATTTAAAACTATCAAACATGAAACACGTGTCCAGTTTTTTTCTTTCTCCATCATGCGGAGACTGTGTACCCCCCCCCCCCCCACACACACACACACACCAAAACTCAAACTATATGTCAGAAAATATAAACTAATGGGGAGACTGCACCAAACATGATGCATTAAAATTATGGAAACTAACATCTTTTTGTTACCACCCTGCTCTCATGCACTGACAATATGAGACATACATTTTGTCACAGATGCATCAAAACATTGCTTGTTTTCCTTTGCTGATGTGTTACACCTCATATGAGCAAGCTGTTTGAGAAAATGGGCTAAAATAGGACGAGTAATAGAAGTTCAAGGCTCAAAAATGAAGCCAGGACCTAGGTTAAAAAGCTCACTGTTATTATTTATCAAACATTTTAGTCCTAGCCTGCTGCTATGTATTTATGATTTTTTAGTTCTTCTCCACTAACAGTGAGCTTGCAGCTCATTCAGGTCTGGCTGTGGACAGATGGACACGAATAGCAGCCTCTGTTGCAGGTAAATGAGGCGGGAAGAAGGCATGAAGTTCATGGGAAAGTCAAGCTGCGACCCTGTTCAGCCTCTCTGTAATGTAAGCAGGGATGTAAACCCACACACACTGCGAGAGTTTATCCCCCTAGCTTCTTCTACCACAAACTGATTAGTCCATCAACAGGTGCCTTCAGGGAGTTCATTAATACTTTTCTGAAATATATATTTATATTAAATATATTTCTTTAGAAAACACCACACAAAACAAACACCACACAATTCTGTGTGAACAAATACAACACATGATATTTCTATAAGTTTCCTTAAAACTCATCTTAAAAATATCTTTTTCAGGCTATCTTAGATTGTAAAAGATAGTTTGACAAAAGTTAAATTCCTTTTAAATGCATGAGTGGTTGTGCATATTGTTCNAAGATAGTTTGACAAAAGTTAAATTCCTTTTAAATGCATGAGCGATTGTGCATATTGTTTTGTTTTTCTTTTACTTTCTAAAGGAAAAATAAGATTTTAGTAAGACACCCAGAGGTCTACATGATTAAACAAGTGATTAAGAGGCACACTGTCACTCTATTATTGCTATGTCCTAATGAACAGAGCTAGTTCTCTGAGCTTAGTAACCATGTGAGGAAAGAACCATTTCAGCCCAGACACAGAAAATCCTCTGTTTTCTAATAATGGCTGTATTGCTCTCCATTAATTGAACAGTCATCATGTGGAAAAACAAATATTGTTCTTGGTTTCTCCGCTTGCCTCGTTTCGTTTTGGCTTGTAGGCATACTGGTTTCTGAACATGAGCTAAGACTACTGTGGTTTTCTCAACTGGATTTGACCATTGTAAGTACTCTCTTGTGACTGTGATTGCAGTTGACATTGGGTTCACTTTGTAATAGCAGACTGTGGGTCCCGACTTTTAAAGGGATCAGTCAGGAAATGAGGGGGAAAAATGAACCTGGATGTGTCATTACAATTGGAGCAGCCTACTTTGAAGCTAAAACATCTATTAATGTAAACATGATTTATAATAACCCTAATTACAGTCATCATCTTAATTTAAAAGGGGGTTAGACCCCAGACATGGTGCATTTGTAAAAAGGCTTGTTGTTGAACATTTCCACTTGTTCAAAATTGGAGAAAACCGATTCATACATTTGGTTTTTCAGACATCTCTGTGTCCTCAACCATGGATTAAAGATAATTTTATCAGTGTTTTCATACTGCTCATTACCTCATCATTATATATTAGAGTAAAACAACAACTTGCTTTGGTCTTGTGAACACTTTTTTATATAATACTACAGACCTTGCTGGCTCATATAAACCTTTCCTTTTCACGAAACACTTACACTTTTTATTTTGGTAATGTTTTTATAGCCTAAATGATACCATGTTAATATTTTAGATACTTACTGGGATAATGCAATGCAGCTTCATGTTCTCTTGTAGAACAGCATTGAATCGAAGGGGATTTGATATGGCTTTTGATGTTCATCAACAGGAAAAGATGCTTTAAATGTTAGAGTGAAAACACATTTATACTGCATGATCTACATTAATTATAATTACAAAATATGTGTTTGTATTCACCTCTTTTAATGATAAAAAAAATTGCTACTATATGGTAGGTAACTTCACATAGGCTCCCAATTAATTTCAGTATGAAGACATATCTGGACGGTTCAACTTTTAGTGAGTTAGTTTAGGTCCCTTTCTGTGGTCTTTAAAAAGCCGTATTAAATCCACAGTTTATTTTTAGAAATGACAGCAGGCTATAATACAAGTTTTTTTTAGCTTTCCTATATTTATCACATAACTTTAACATAACATTTACTGTAATAAACAGTCTAAGAACACAGTCCTCTGTTCCTGTCCTAAATGTTTCTGTCCTTGATAGAATTTTTAAGTTGTGGCTTCTTCAATAAACTTAAAAGCATTCAATTGTTGCAAACAGACGTTGTGACATATGCCAATATTTGCAGGTTCAAGAGGAAACTATCAT
>JANJYP010006078.1:0-25517 GCA_024605115.1 Rastrelliger brachysoma | reverse complement strand
GCTGACCAGGACACAACGACTCATTAATTACTGCTGCAATTAATTAAAAATCAGTTACTCTTTTTGTTCACTCACAAGTAAATCATCAAATGATCCATCATACTGAGTAGTTACTTGATCCGTCATTACGTCATTACGTCCCTCCCATTTTCCCCTGACAATGAAGTAAAGCATACTATTGAGTTTTTACTGGGAAACTCACAATTATTCCTTATTTAAAAAAAAACAAAAAACAAAAAAACAGCAGGATTATCAAAAACCCTCTGATAATCATATTCAGATCATGCATACATTAATATTCACATCCATTTTATCTTGTACCATTGTTGATGCAGATGCCTTGAAAATAAATTAATAAACAGAGTATGTACCAGTCTAATCAAGCCTTAAGATTTGACTATGGTGTTGAGTAGAAAGACAAACTGCTTTTACAAAGTTTATTGAATTTTTATGTATTTACACAGCATTTTCAAAATCCAAACAAAATAATAAAGTTTGAAAATAAATTCAGATTTGGTGTAAATAAGAAATAGTAAGGAATATCTGCATCACAATATACCATTATAATCATATCATTATCAGTAATATCACTACAAATGTACTATATATGAGAATTTTGATGTCTTCAGGATTCTTAGTTGCAAATTAATTGTTGCCTTTTTGTGCCATATAGTGCCTGAGTTAATCAAGAGTGACTCATGAAAAAAGTATGTTGACTCATTATTATTACTGATTATCAAAATATTCTTTAATACTGGGTTTCTCAGTCTGTTCCCCAGAAGCTCATCATTATCTATTACATTTTTCAGTCATCTTGGACTGCTTATTAACAGGTCATTGTTGATAAATTCACCACTTGTTTCTTTTTTATAGCAACTCACAATTTTCTGTACCAGATATTTTTGTGATGTTACTGTTCATTATGTAACTATTTGGAATCATAGGCTTTTTCATGACGGACAGTTTGATATGACACAGCAGGAAAAGCACAGGCATAAATAATAAAATTAATGATAGCTGAATTCCATTTAGCTGCTTGGGTTTCATTGTGCATGCTGGCTCACTGTCACACTGTCATGGCTTACTGGGACACTAATGGACCAGAGCCATCGTTAATGTTATTAGTGCCACCTGTGCTTGTCCTACTGCTGTATGACAAGTCAAAATGTGTGCTGTGAAAAAGGCCTGTTGGGACGGTGGGCTCAAACACCCACTTGGGTATAAAATAACATTCTTGACAATCCTTATAATATTTTGCAAGCACTAAACAATACAAGAAAGACTGAGTTTGACTGAGTAAAAAAATAAGGTCATAACCTATAATTGGGGCTGGCTATCTTTCAAAAATGTGCAGTGCCCACACAATGGCTGAATTTTGGTACAGATAGCAAAACAACACTTTTTAGATACTAGTGTAGTTTTGGGGAATATTAACATTTTTATCAAAAAAAAAAAAAAAAATAAAATAAAATAGTCCTCTTTCTGACCTAAAAAACATCATATCAAATCAAATATTTGAGGAAGATCTGAGTATGTTACAGTTTGAAGTTTTGATTCAACATCTTTTGATTCTCAATGCAGGGGTCACATTTCAATCTATGCTCCAAAATATGATACTATTAGAGCTTGACAATAATTCAAAACTAGTGGTATAATGTGGTAGATCAAAGTGTCAAATGTCTTCAAGTTAATTTTTATAGCAAGCTAAAATGAACAGAAGTTAATGGCTGGCTGAAATCTGGAAAATGCATCCATCAGTGTAAAAATTAATTATGCTCATTATAGTCAGTATACTTTAAGTGTATCCAAGCAAGATCTTTTCTGTGATGATGACTAAACTAGGTGTAGGGCAATAAATATGAATGGGCTCTCTGACAGATTATTCAAATTGTCAAATTTAAAAGGAGAGGTCTAATTTGCAGACATTGAAATGTATGCAAACTGTACAGTGCAGTAATTAACTCATTTGCTGGGAGCCTTTTAGCCCATCTGGAAATAAATTGTGTACGTGTGTCTGAAAGAATATTTGAGAATGTGTACAAAAGTTTGCAAGTGTATTTATGAATGCAACTCCTTGCAGTTTCTTTGACAGTCTGACTTCATCAGCTCAACACTGTTCACTCATTTCCATCACATAGCGAGCACAGGCCGATCATGACAGACTGGTAATGACTGGTATGAATGCNACACACACACACACACACACACACACACACACACACACACACACACACACACACACACACACACACACCAGCTGCTCCTTTCCTCCTTTCTCATCAAACTTGTCATCAGCTCCGCCAGTTTGTCTCGTCTCACATTAAGAGCTCATGAATAATGTGTGATTACCAGAGACCCTCCGAGCAGTTACATAGGCACACACACACACACNCACACACACACACACACACACACACACACACACACACACACACACACACACACACAGTTCAAAATATCATGTACATATTTACATGTAGTGCCATTTATTGTTCCACTTTCTCTCTGCTTTGTCCCCACCTCACACACTCTTTATTTGTCTCTGCAAAACACACAGTCAGCAAGCGCACACAGACTGAGACACAGTTTGCAACTAAATGCCAGTTTGGTGGCTCAAAGGAACCACAGGCACCAGAGAAAGGTCAGGGAGTCACCCTACTGGGTTGGCCAGGTCACACACACATACAAACAAAGCAATACACACCTAACAAATACTCCCCAGGTAATTAGTGTTATTTTCAGCTGGGCAACTTGTCTCCTCTTGAAAGCACTTTTGATTTGTTTAATTCCTATAGCTATGTAAGAGACACGGAAGCATGGAAGGACTGTGGTTCCACTGCTGAATAACCAATTTCTCCTCTGTTTAAAATATTCACATCTACTGTTCTCCACCATAAAAAATCTTACATACAACTCTGAAAAAAACAAAAGATCATTCCTTGTCAAAATCTCCACCTCTGTCATTCAGCTTCTCAGTAAATGACAGTGCCATTTGGTTTGATAGCGAGTTGTTTTCTTATCTATCCTGTACACACTGTTTACAGACTTTATTGTCTCCAAATCCTGCACAGGTACTTCGTGATAACACCAATTTTCTAACTGCAATCATCATGATAGCCCTAAGAAAAGTGAATAAAATGACGTATGTGTAGGCTAAAAGTTATCCCTTTGCTCCAAGACCCGCAAAACAAGACCCGNACACACACACACACACACACACACACACACACACACAGAGACGGGGGAATCTGTATGTTTCTCTTACCGGTGATTCACCGGTTGCTGCTGGACAGAGCGGACCTCTGAAGACCCCCTTGACGCGCCGAAAGTGTCCATTACTCAGGTGTGTAGAGCTGATAACCAGGTAGTAACACGCACTGCACGCCATCCCGGGGGCCTCGCGGGGCTTCGGGTCCATGTGACGGGTTCCTCTGCGTCGGAATCCCGGTGGGCACTACAAGTCGGGTCCCCAGCACGGGTGCTGAGCAGGTGAGAGCGCAGCCCGGCCGGTGCGACGGAGGAAGTCTCACTCCTGTCCTCTGTTGGGAAGTCTGTGCCTGCATATGAGAAAGCGAGACAAGATGAGAATGGCTCTGTGGGTTAACATGGCTATGAGAGTGTGCACGTGTGTCTGTGTGTGTCTATGTGNCCGCCCGCGACCGAGAGAGCGAGAGAGAGAGAGAGAGAGAGAGAGAGAGAGAGAGAGAGAGAGAATCAAATAACAATAAAAAAGGACTAAAAAGTGACAGACTGAGAAAGACTGAAAGATAGAGACTGAGACATGGGTGTTATACGGACCAAGCTCTGCCGCGGAAGTCTGCGCTTGGCATTCTGTCGTCGGTCGGGCTCAAATAAATGAATGAGCGCCTTTGGGGTGCCAGTAGAAAAGAGGAATCCATCCAGTCTCTGTTTTACNTCTCTCTCTCTCTCTCTCTCTCTCTCTCTCTCTCTCTCTCTCAGTCCCACTGGTCCAGCCTGCAAAGTCTGTAGTGTCAGCCAGCAGCAGCAGCAGCCAGATTGGGGCTCCCACTCTCGCAGGTGCACCTTCGCTTCACGCACGTCGAAGAAACAAAATCGGGAGGGCGAAAAATCGACCTATTTCTTTCTTCCCCTCTTGTCTTTATTGATTGGCACCAGATTTAAAATCACCCGTCTCGTGAATGAAATTCTTCCGTGGTGCGAGGTGGGAGAGACGTAAATCCATCCATAGCAGTCTTGTATTATCATGCTCCAGCGCAGGCAGACTGAAGTGGCTCAGATTCCTTCTCNGTACTCCCTGGATAATATTAAATGGCACTCAATTATTATCAGTTAGTGTTCTCTAGGAATTCTAGGAATATTTGCTTCCTTTAAATTAATGAGGAGATAATCAGTCAGATGTTATAAGTCATGTGATGTGAGTAATGAAAATAATGAGAACAGACAGAAATTTGATGATACTGTCAAAGACAATGAGGGTACTAGGGTTCCCACTATTGTTAGAATTGATTTCAAATAACACCAATTCTCTCCTGAGTGGCTGTAAGAATCAACTTCCTTATCACATTCATATTGTTTTCTCACTGTCAGGTTGCACCATCACCTCCATTCATAACAATGGACAATGAAGGCAAGAACAGGTGTTTTTGGAATGCGCAGCTGAAAAAACTCCAAATGAGTTTTAAAGAGACGAGGTTAACAGCTTTGAAAAGCTCCTTTCGTCTCAGCGAATTATGCTAAGTGTTCACAAAACACCAGTCTAAATATAGGGCTGGAACGCGCTGCAGATTAGCTCACACAGTGATGGGTCTATAAGCACAGAGATGTCTTCCCTCTTTGACTGGCACAGCTTTGAACCCCACAGCTCAAATTCACTCGACACCGGGTAAATATCTGCAAGTGTGTATGTGTCTGCCTGTTAGACTGTCTATGTATCTTCCTACAAAAACCAAGGATGAATGTTTTTTCTATGTTTGGAGCAAATCTTGTGTGTTCAAATTCACTGCGGTAAAATAACAACAATACTACTGGAGTTTATTTCAGAGCAAGCACCTTCCTCTTTGCTGTTTAAAGGTATTAACGAAGGACTGGCATTTCAGCTCTCAGGGCTAAGAGAGGCTCGCAACCCCCGAAAACACTGAATGGTTACACTTGCTCAATTCCATTTTCAGCAAAGACCCCCATGCTTTAATATTTGAGTCTTGCCTTTGATGTGCAATCACACATGCGCATGTCTACCACTCACACACTTGCACAAGCACAATACATTTGCTGAGATAAAGTGACTGCAGTGTATGACCCATTTTGCAGAGGCAGGGTTTTGCTTTCATAACCATGGGGTGTGAGTGAGCGCATGTGTGTATGAATGCCTAAACAGTATCTTACACCGGGATGATGCAGCACGACAGCCTTTTAAATCTTGAAAAAGGAACTGCTAGGCTGGTTTCTGGTAAGAATGCAACTGTCACACGTCCAGTCATAATGCCGTTAGCCATAGTCCCTCAGGGCAATAGGCAAGCTAGTACTGAAAGTACACAACTGGCAAGAAAAGGGGAAGCGTTATCTTGAGTCAAAAAAATTAAAAAATCTAGTGCATGGGGAGTGTTATGAAATAATTTTTATGTTCCTTAAGAGCGGTGACAAGCCTCGAAACCCCTGACCATGCTCCTCAAGCAGTTAATAATCATTGTTTCACGGTATTGGAGGAGCGAGGCAGAGATAATGTTTTGTCTCGAGATAACATGTTGCCTTATTCCTGTCGCCTTCCGTTAACGCATGAGGCAAATGGAATGGGCGCATCGCCTTAGAGCCATCCAAATGAGGGTGTCTGCTGTGAAGTGAAGTGAAGTGAAGTGAAGGAGGAGGAGGGGAGGGGGGCAAGTGCCACAAAAATCAGGGAGCGGCTGCTCGACCCTTGCGGCGCATCACGGCAGCAGTCAAGTGAATGTGAAAACAAGAGAAAGCTTTGCGGAATATTGATTTAATGCCGCAGCCTGAGCAGGGGAAGATGCGCGCTCCAGATTACATGCGCTCTATTTCCCACCCATACAGAACCTTGAGTTCCTCTGCCTCCACACTTTAGAGAACCAGGGAGATAGAGAAAGAATGTTCTTTTGTGTGTTGTTGCCTCCTGTGAAGTCCAACTGTTTAGAAAATCAATGTGGAAATACAAAAGAGGGTAGAACAGCATAAATATGTAAAGTCATGCTCCCTTTGTTTCTATGCATGTAAAAGAAAAAAAAAAAAAATCAAGGGATCTCCTTGCCATAATGGCTGACAACAGCACCTACGGATTGCATTCTCTCCTTTCAGTTAGTTCACCATCTCTTGAATAATGAATTCGTTTCAGAACCAATTAGGATCAAATGTTTTTTTTTTTTTTTTTTTTTTTTTACAGCAGTTTTGAAAATTTAGGGTTAACATGTTTGTTTTTGGTAATGTTATTTATATATTTTGTGATTTAAAAAATGCAATGGCATTTACATTTCCACTTTTTTGACTATTTTTAAAAAAAATAATTCACATGTGAAGATAACGTATTCCATTACATTCACACATACCTGTGAAGACTGCCTTTCATATATCTTTACATTAATACAATTCCTGAACATCACCAAATATCACTTCATCAGCTTGTTTAAATCTTATTTACAGCAAATTAGGTAATACTTATTATTATTATGATTATTATTATTGTTGTTATTACTACCGTTTGGACAATGCATTAATCTATCATCTTAGTGTGTAGAATTGCTGCTCCTTTATTATCCTCTGATGGTGCTATCACACTGATTTCCTCAATTTTAATGTCATTTTTACTCTACACCATAATGATGCTGAATAAAGATAAAGTGCTCACATCATATTGACAACTAAACATAATTTATGTAGACTCACCACACCTGCATGCATTCAATCATTCCTCTTTTTCAACTAGAGGAAACACAATGTGTGCATTCCTCTTTGCTGACCTCTGAGTAACTGTGTGTGCATTGATGACAAAAAACAGTGGATCTTTGGAACAATTTGTTACTTAATGTCCGCCCCAAGCAACACACACACACACACACACACACACACACACACACACACACACACACACACACACACACACACACACACACACACACACACACACACACACACACACACACTCTCTCTCTCTCTCTCTCTCTCTCTCTCTCTCTCTCTCTCTCTCTCTCTCTCTCTCTCTCTTCTGGTTGTACTGAAAATTATGAACAGTGAGCCGCACTCACATTCTTGCGCACAGCCAAGTGAGGAGGCGCTTCTGCTTCTGTCCTGGGCCAATGACACACAGAGCTGCCTTATCGTACTTATCCCCGCCTGGCCAATGGCGCACCTCTCCCCGGCTCACATGACGCCTTTCTGTACGTTCCCTCTCCTCACAGCGCACAATCCCGACGAGTCCAGGCATCACTGAAGATCAGACACCGGCGGAATCGGACGTCCATCGGCAGAAGTAACCAGGTGTTATCTTATGAAAACTTTATGGTCATCAAATAAAGATGACCCTTCTGTTGATGAGAATGACCATGCTTCATAGGAGGAACAGACTTTTTCCGTCTCCAAGAGACCGGGGAGGCGCTGGGGCGAGACAATAACGCCCAGAAGTTATTGAAATGAATCGTAAGTAGACGACATTGTATTTTTTCCCTCTCCTAATCACTTAATTTCAGTGATTCTGGGAAGTATCCGTTATGTTTATCGTTTGCTCGTAGCCGACTGAAGTTTTTTTTTTTTTTTCTTTTAAATTACAACTGCATGTCACTTTTGCGCCGTAGCATATGCTGTGCCTTTTTTAAAGTATACATTAAACTAGAATGGAACGTTAAAACAAGTTTTAGAGATTTCCATTTCGAAACAATTGCATTGCACTTGATTCTTGTGTCTCATCTAAGTTAATTTCTTCCTGTCGACATTCTTGGTGCGTCTCTGTGAAGTCTCTTATTGTGGATGTGTGGCTGTCTCCGCGCAGCGCCTTAGCATGAAATATAGATAAAGAGCACACGGTAAACCCGCTGACCCCAGGCAGGCAGGCTGTGCAACCGGTCCACAGGGCTCAATGAGGACAATTAGAGGGGGGACAAGAGAGAGCAAAAAAATAGTGCTTGACTCACGCTGAAAACAGGGCTGCACTTGATTTCAACCCGCCAGGCAGAATAAGGGTGGATCTTCAATAACCTTATGTGTCATTTCCAATGAAGGATGTGACCAAGAAACGTGCCTTAAGTGAGATTCAGTCTCAGAGAAGGAGGGTTAAAATGCATTTTTCAGGTTTTAAATGCTCCTCTGGACATACATTTATGTTAAATTCCTGTAACACTCTCTGGGGTTATGTCATTCACTGAACCCATTTATTGATTGTAAATTAGGGGGTAGTGGGGTCAGAGGTGGAGGGGGGTACTTACATTTTAGAGTCAAAGCAAAAATGGGTGCACAGTGATTATCCGTGATCTCTGCACAATCAGAGGGAATGAGCAGGGGACCGAGGCCATTTGATGTTTTGAAAGGCTTCAGATGGCTTTAATTAGGACCTATAAAATCTGTCTGCCCTATTCTCTGAGGCGGCGTTCTGGAGTAACGACAAGGGAGGGGAACTGACAAAAAACAAAAAGAAAAGCAAACCAACACAGAAAGTCACTTTGCCGAAAGATCACCTAATCAAATTTTTATAACTCTCCTTTTTTTCTTCTTCTTCTTCTTTTTCTTCCTCCCTCATGTGCCTCCCACCCTTCTTTCCTTGATGCTGGTGGTATGTAGGCAACCCTCTTTGTCTGACTGCTGTGTTATCTACACCCCCCCAATCCTCCCACCACCCTCAACCTAACTACCGCCTACAGTCAGCCCAAGCCCAGACACCTGAAGGCTAGACATAATGATCAAGAGAAGTTACAGTCTGTCTGGAACACAGCCAGTTGTTTTAGCTTTTCTACTCCTTCTCCACCTTCTTCTTCTTCCTCTCTCCTTTGTTGTCCTCCCGCTGGCCATGCTCGTGCCTCTTTCCCCATCCTCCAGCCACAATCAAGACATGCTATGTTGTTTGTGAGTTGGGGTGTTTTTGCATGTGTGTGTGGTACGTGTTGCAGTTTCATCGCTACTGCTGCCGCTATGTAGCCTGCATGGATCTTGGATGGAGTGTGGGTGTCTCACGCAACTGCAATATATACACTCATGAGAAAACATCAAAGTCCTCTATGTGTGTGTGTGTGTGTGTGTGTGTGTGCTAGAGTGAGATTTCTGCGCTGCTGTTTTGGCGAGCTTCTACAAGAATATAGGTATGGCATGGTGCCTGTAGTTATTGTATTGTTTCCATTCTGTTCAAACAGCTGGGGTTTATTGGCTGTACTACTTGGCTGTTTTTAAAAGTGTTCAATTAATTGTACAGTGTAATATTTATTCATACGTCTTTTAATACCATACCCAGGAGGTCTGAAGCTTGATGTTTTGCCTCTTTTAAGTTTTTTTCAGCACTGTTAGAAGTTTTGATCTTGAAACCCAAAAAGGATTAGGTCAATAAAACAACATTATTCAATTACTGATGAATGGAGGTATAATCTTTGCAGCCTCAAAAGTGAACATAAAATATCATTCCTGTTTGATGATTCTATCTTTGCTGAACTGGAGGTTTTAAATGAGGCCCTCAGACACTACCTCTGCTCTGATGGTAGGCGTCTTTCAGTTGGGGCTTAAGGAGAGGTGGCATCTGAAGCTGAGTAAAAATGTACAAACACTAATTAAGAGGTGGGAGTTGATGAAAATGCCTCAATACGTGCATTTTGAGAGACAAATTCATCTTCAAGAGTGTCTTCTGTTTTGAGGGGTACACATCTTTGTTTTCTCCGTGTGTGTTGGTTAGGGATTACATCACTCGGTTGCTGCTGGGTTAGCTAGATAATAAGCTAGCTTGCTGTATGGAAAATGGCTGGTTGGAGTGGAGTCTTTGTTTGACATCTATGCCTGACAAAGAGCGTGAACATCAGAACAAGTAGAGCTCTATGTAACGTTTAGACGTTTGTTAGTCAAATGAGGCAAATCATTTTAAATGCACATTCTAAGTTTTCCTTAATAGAGGCCATTTTTTATAAACTTCTTTTCAAAGAGAATTATCTTCACTGTATCCAAAGCCATGTAATCTTGTTGGATTGGATGTTTTTAAGAACAAGCATTTGTAAAATTTGCACAGGGCTCCAGTCAGAATCCTGCCACTTGTTTGTTTGTTTTTTTGTCTGGCTGACTGTGTATCATGGCATCAAGGAGATTGGGGATGTCTCTTCTTCTACCACCACCCTTTGAAGGGGGAAGTAATAAAAAGCTCAATGGGAGCAACAAGCTGTTCTTCCCTCCTACACTTTGAGGCTTTCTACCTGGAGATGAATAGGAGGCCCCTCCATAACGAAGGGGGAGAAGAGAACATTTTATTGAAGTCTGAGGATGTGGGGGGATGCACCATAGCTCATAGACAGTTGGTGTGAAATAGTCTAGTTGTACCAGTTCACCGCAAAGGACCACTGCTGAGTTTGGCATGAGAAAAGATAGCATTTTAGATTCTATAGAGACATAATTATTTGAAAATATAACTAATCTGTCAAGTTATTTTGGCAGAAATGATTTAAATCCATTAAGGTTTAAGTAGGTCAAAAGGTTGTTTTGTAAACGTTACCAAATTGTCCTTTTAAATCCTGTTTGAAGTAAAACACTGTCTTCATAGTGTGATAATACAGCATCCATGATAATGACATTGGACAATCACAAAGCCACAGATTAGGATTTTCAGTAACCAGATTTATGCGTGAAGGAGTGAAGTCATGGTCAGGAATGCAAATGGAAGAGTCATTCAATTACCACTGTGCCCTTTCCTGGGAAAAGTCCCCAGCCGTGAAGAGGTTAATTGTTTTTGAATCTCCATCCGAGGGGAGAAAATGGGTGAACGGGAGGGATAATTGAGCCGCTGATAGTTGAGTGGGTTATGGATTACTGCGCCTTTCCAAAGGAGAAAAGAAAAAGAGGTGAACGGGAGAGGAAAGGAGAGAAGGAAAGGGAAAGAAGGGGTGTGAAAGGCCCATGTTGTGTGATGCAGCCGCAGGGGTCGTCTGGCCTTCATAGAAAGAAGGAGAACTCAATCCTGTTTAACCCATGAGGTGACCCTTGACCCCCCACATGCTCCACCCTGCTCCAGGTGCAAGCCCTCACTGCTAGCAGCTCACACACAGAACACACACTACAACCTAATTTTTCATACACTGTAAGCACTTGGGGGAAACGCTGTATGAAAATGCATTTCCTTTTCACATTTTCACCCCCCCGTTTCTTTTTCTCATGCCATTCTATTGTGGATGGTTAAAGATCCAAGCTTGTTTGTTAAGGTGGGGGAGGGTTGTAATAATATTTGACATTTTATTTTATTTTCCCGTTCTCCTCCTCTGAAATATTTTATTGCAAATAAAATGGATGAGTGTCTTTAATCGGCGGAAAAAAGATGATCTGACATGGTGTAATAATCACAGGAGTGTTAATCAGAGGGATGTCATGTATAATTACTACAGTGTTTGATAACACCACAGTGAACCACCTCAGGCCATTAGCGAAAGTTTCCTGATGCTATTAATGTGCGTTAATAAAATTCAAGAAAGCTAGGATGGAACGAGCCCTCTGCATGGCCCACTGGTTAAAGCGCTGTAAGGTTAATGATCCAATCTACATACTTTCTGCTGCCATCTGGGTGGAGTGACAAGGCAGATGCTCCCCTCTCAATACTGTTGCATTGTGCTATCCAACATGGAGGAATGTGTCAGGTCTACAAAGGTCGATGAACACATTTAACTGTAAGCCTGTAGTCAAAGATATTCATCAATGCTGAAAATGAATGTTGTTTTTTTCTGTAGAAAAACATTGATCCAACATTTTTTGTAATATGTTTGAAATTTCATTGAACCTAATTACAAATGGTTGAATAAATGGCAGCTTTCCTTGTGGTTGATGTTATATGTGGCTGGTATTGAATTTGGCTACCACTCTAGCTCACAAATTTTAGAATTAGTTCTTCATAATAAGTCACAATTAACTATGGCATATATGGTGACCTCTCTCCCAATAGGGAAAAAGTCACAGTGCCTCAGACAATGAGAACCTCAATAGGGGCAATCCGAAAAAAAAAAAAAAAAAAATCACCATAGATTATACTGGAGACTAGGGGTAAAAAAGAGGATTAGTATCTGTCCACCTCTCTTCCATCCTCATCTGGGTGATCACATTACAAATAGAGCATTCTCGAAGCGCTCTTTTAGCAGAGGAACAAAATGAGGTCTGTCGGCGATCAATAAAGCAGTGTGAAAGCAGAGGGATATACTTAAAAAATCAAAGGCTTTGGCTGGCACGGCCATCATCTCACCCCGTCTGCTGGAATCAGATAAGGGAGCAGGGCCTTGCAGGAAAGGTTGTTCGGCCCTAGGGCAGCTCAACTTGACGGCTATCCCTCCTCCTGGCACCCGCTGTAGACCGATTTCATCTGTAAATGGGCAAAGCCAAAACCTTTCAGCATTTATCTGGTGCCACTATGATACTGTACATGTGGAAGAAGAGCTGAAGGGATAGATGGGTAAAGGGGGAGCATAATATATAATCCCTGTAGTGTTCATAGGAAGAAAATACACAGCTATTTCTCAAAACCCCTCTGTTGTCCTCCATGGATGATGACTTTTACCTCATTCTTCACTTACATGATTTAAAGAAAATAAAATCGTCCCGGTTTTGGTTTGACAGTGTGTCAGAGCTGGTGCGAGTGTTCGTCTCAGATTAGCTCTTTGTGCCGTGAGGAGAGAGGAAAGATGGGGTGGGGGGGTCGGGGATGGGGGAACAATACCAACGCGATCCAAGTTGAAAGAAATCATTTGCACAATTTTATGAAAGCGGTATTTGTCCGGTTGGATGGTTCTATCAAAGCCTAACAGCCACAGTGGAACTTGATTTAAATGACGGGGTGAGCTACAAAGCCAGCAAGATGTCGGGTTAGAGTCATTTCTCAGCTGAACGCTTTCCAGGTAAAATGCAGATAATGCGCTCTCGAGTTTTTCTTTCTCTTTCTTAAAGAAGTCTCATTTCAACAGACAGCTCTGAGCTGACACCAGAGCTGTAGAGCCTCTGTTCTCAGAGCTAAGCTTGTACAACATTTATGTGAAGAAGATGAAAAGACATTATGACTACACTTCATGCCTTTAAATTCATTCCTGAAAAATAGCTTCACTAAAGCACTTAGTTTCTTGTTCTTCTTAAAGTAAAATATCTCTTTTTATTTATAACTTTACCCCAAACCTTTTCTCTGAAACATTCCCAATTGTGACTTTTAAAACTTTAAATACCATTTTTGTAAACTGGCAAAGGATAAGTGTTCAGGTAAGTGAATAGGAGAAGTAATGGATGAGTGTGATTGCTGGGGTAGAAACACACTGTTCCCATAAAGATAAAATTTGCCTCAACCCATATCTGTTGTTGACTTGAGTTTCAGAACCCCCTGCAGTATTTAATGGCAACTCAGTACTTTTCAAGCCACTTATACTTGAAAACCTCTAAAAGATAAACCACATATATTTACAGTTTTATTGTCAATGAGGGACCATTGGGCATAATGAAGTTCTGTGTCCCAGCATGAGTTCGGGAGGCTCATGATTACAAGTGCTCCTCTCATTGTCTCCCATCATCTCCTGCCTAATTGAAGACAATATAACAAGACAATGTGTTCCCACTCATCATTATGCATCAATGGCATGCTCTATGGAACGTGCCAGTCTGTTAAAAGCGGGGTGGTGGTGGTGGTGTGGAGGAGTTTGTGTTTGGATACTTGAATGCACTCGAGCTTGTTTAATTTGGACCAAGAAGATGGACAATTATACTACAGCTCCCGGGGGGGCTGTTCATTTTGGTCAGCTTCCCCATTTCATGGCCGCCCGCCCTTGTAAACGCTCCTGGATGTGTCTGGGTCATGCGTTAGGGGGTGGAGTGGGGTTTGTTGGCGGGAAGGGATTGGGTGGGGGTCTGCCTCTGGAGGGATTGTCTCAGATGATTAGGACAGCCAAGTGGGGAGAGTCCCTTAGTGCCTGGCCTCTTTCACCTCCCTAATATGCTCTGAATAAGTCCCCCTCCGCTGTGCGTTTGTTGTGGGGTTTGGCAGGAGGGGAGAGGGGAATTATGTCTGCCCCCCCCTCCCTCCGAGACCTGCACTGGCTCCTTTGTCTGAGCGTCAGGCGTCGGTACAATGTCAAACAACACAATGTGCCTATGCAATCAGGGCATCTTGGGTTAAAAACTGACACAGGATTTCATGTCTGGATCTTTTCTTTTTTCCTGTACCTTAATTTTTGGGTTGAGACTTCCTTCAGAGAATTTAGCTAAAAATCCNTTTCTTTTTTCCTGTACCTTAATTTTTGGGTTGAGACTTCCTACAGAGAATTTAGCTAAAAATCCATAGATAGATAGATAGATAGATAGATAGATAGATAGATTTCTTATTCATTCTAGTAAGTGACTTTGCTAGATGTAATGTAAATTAGGACTTTGTCAGAACATTATCAGATGGAAGCACATCTATGAGTAAACATTTTCTGTTATGAGTCCCACAAAATCAAAACAAGATCTCTGCCATTTTGCGCTGTCGTTCAAGAGTCGTGTGAAGAGGAATCCATCACAGGAAATGCTCATTACGGTGGCATCAATAAACCACAATGCAATGCAAACCACAGCTTGCATCTCTAATTACTTAGTGTGAAATCTATCAGATTTCTTTTTTCCAATTTGAACAATGAATCAGTATGCCATTATTTGTTCCACTGTCTAACTTAATCTTGAACTTGTGAAAAGAAATCTGTGTATGAATGACACAATATTTGTGAGACTATTTCTTATACACACACACACACACACACACACACACACACACACACACACACACACACACACACACACACACACACACACACACCTAATAGATATTACAAGTTACACTGAAAACAAACAAAATAGTCTTGCTATACTCTGGGGAGGCACAATCGGCCAATGACTTATAACAGTTTAAGATTTGTGGGAGAAATGGCTCCTGTGGCATTGGATTCAAGTCATTTAGTCATTTGCAGCACCAGGAAATGACATGCATTCCTTCTGCGCAGTAACAAAATAAACCAAATCTAGCCTCCTACTATGTCTGCACAATTATGCCCAAATGTCACTGTTAATTGCTATGCTAAAAATGTGCAATTGATTTGTGGTCTTGATTTTGTTGCACCTGACTGACCATTGACCAAAATTTGACTTCAAACACAAGTGGACCATGTTCACCAAGTTTTTCAATTTAAAAAAAAATGTATTTAGTCTTCTGTGAGAGATAAATCCAACGTCCACAATATATCCTGAGAAGAACAAAGGAACAAAGCTCTTTTAGCTTAAGTATATATTTTTTCAGTAAATTAGAAAATGAAAAAAAATTGGACAGTTTTTATGTATGAGCATCCCTCATTCGATTGTGTTATATGGGTTCAAGCTATTGTTCAGCTTTTTCTCAAGCTGGACTTGCTTGCTAATTTTGACTCAAAAAGCTATATGGCAATGACTAATTGTATCACATATGTGTCAATTCACTGTACTTCAAATGTTCATTCTTCAAAGATGTAGTCCTTCTTTTCATATGAGTAAATACACCAAATAGATGACTATTGATGACACCCAATGGGATATTTTAGATCACTTTACTTTCTCTTTAGAGGGGGAGTTTTAGGTGTTGCTGTTACAACTCTTACATGTCTTCAGAGAAAACCATAGTCTTTATAATTGACAGATAAGTTTTCGAACAATTAAATTCACTTGACACACAGGGTTGTCATGGAAGTTTTTTTTTTTTTAGTTTTTAAGTAGTTTCCATTTTATCTGACTCTGTAAATTTAAAACCATTTTCATAAATATCTTTGAAAAAGCCCTTAATGTTTTTTGTAGCTGGAGTTTTGTTGAGTGTAGGTAGACACACCAATACAGTGTGTGTGTGTACTTTTCTTGGGGTTGAAGAATTTAAGTAATTGAAGAACAAATAATTACAGTCATATGTATAATTAAGTTTTTTCAGGTTGGTGTTTAAAACAGCCTTATACTCAGTGTGATTTTTTTTTTTTTTGTCAGATATTAGACACTTTTAAAATGAGTTGTTCCACAAGGTGATAAAATGACGGAATTTAATTGCACATAAGCACACAAATTCAAAAATTCCATTATCTATCTGGGAGTTGTGAAAGGAGTTGATGTACATCAGAGTTAACACACTGGCAAGTATATCAGCCTATTATATATCAAATTGTGGCTGACTTTCTTCTGGTGGTATAAGAAAGAAGATCTAGTGCATATGATTTCTGTGTGGGCAGGAAGCCTTGAAGGTTGGCATCATGTCTGCCACATTCTCCCTCAGGGCATTCTAGCCTCCTTACATGCAGAAAACTCAGATGCACACAGACACACGCACAGACACACACATTCTATCATGCACACAAGCTACTGTTTTTCCTCACGGCACGGCAGGAGTCTGTCTTCATCTGTCCTACTGATTAATGAAGCACGCACAGCAGGGTGTCTGAGAGAGGCAGGAGTCTAGATCAAGGCTGTGAGCTGCATCATTGACACACATGCGCATGCACACACATATAAACAGTCAGGCTCACACACTCTTTCACTGTCTCTGACATGTTCTCTCTGTGTCTGTCACAGCAGACACTGTAGACACAGGCAGCGATGACACACAAGCGTACACACGCATACAGAGAGACATGACACACACAGCAGCACTGATACACACATGTCGTCATAGCTTGCAAATACACCATATCACACTTACATATTTACATGCACACTCAGAATGAATTAGCATGGCTTGGCTGTGTGCGTGCTTAAGCTGGAAAGGCGTTTCTATAAACATAATGTTTGTAGATTAGTTGGGGTTAATGATCCGATTGCCTTGGAGCTGCCACGGCGCCTCTGTGTGTGTATATGTGTGCACATTTGTGTTTTTGGCTAAGGGGAAAAGGCGCTGCTCTACTGTTCTGTCTCCCTCACTTCCAAATGAGACATGCCCCAGGCACCATTACAAGAGCAGAATTTATGCTATTAGGAAACTGGGTTTGCCGTGCTAGCAGTGGTACCAAAAAGAAATGGCTAAAATTATGTCTTGACTAACCTCAATGGGCAGGTCCAGTATTTTCTTTGCATAAATGAGAAATTACAAGTTGTGTACTTAAAGGCTATTTTTACACATTGCCTGTTGGAATATTGCACACATTATTTCTGAACCATGTAAAAAAAGCCAAGGGATACAGCTGTTTTTTTTTCAAAGTTCTTTCAGGGCAGGAATAAAAATCCAGAGTGAGTTCTTTTCTTCTCTTCCCCATCTTTACTTTGCTGTTTAAAATTAGCTTTGCAAGTCCCAACCAGAAATAGCTGTCTGCAAATGAATTAATGCAACTCTTGGTCAAACTGGAGTCGGTGGGTTCAGTCAGTGTGTAGTCTCTCCAAACCTACCTTTCTCTGCTCCATAAACACACTGAGAAACCTCTCTCATGTAATGCTGTACGGACAGAAAGGTGCCTGAATAAAAGGCAAGAGAAAAAAAAATTAGTTGCAAGGAGCAGAAGACTGAAAAAATGCTATAAGACCCTTACTCTTTTTTTATGCCCTCAGACATTTTTTTTCTCTTCTAATGCTCCCTCCCTCCACCCTTCATACCCTCCCTTCCTCTCCTCCGGTGTTCCTGTCGAGGCATGCCTCCATCCCCACCAACCAACATCGTCCTGGGTAGGGCGAGGGGGCAAGAAGAAAGGAGGGGAGGGTGGGGGTGCAAACAAAGGAGCACTGTTGCTGCTTCGCTGGGGTTTTGAGGAGGGTCTATACCAGACTGGAGGGGTGTGGGTTAGGGGTGGGTGGGTGCATGGGGGGATGTACAGACGGAGAGAGTGTGACTGACGAGGTTTATCATTAAGAATAGAGATGAAAATGAATAGGAGGAGAGCAGGGGTGTCTGCTCTGTTCAGTTATAAAGAGAACAAGCAGTGCCAGTCATTTTCACACACACACACACACACACACACACACACACACACACACACACACACACACACACACACACACACACACACACACACACACACACACACACACACACACAAAGTTGGCACACTCTTACCAAAGCTGCAGTCAGTGTGAGTGTGAGAGATAGGGGAGGGAATGGGGGTGGTTCATTGTTTCCTGGCCATTGTACAATATTTGCTTAACCTGCGTGCTTTATCTGTGCAGCTGTATGCAACAAATGCGATGGTGAAAAGAGAGAGAGAGAGAGTGTGTGTGTGTGTGTGTGTGTGTGTGTGTGTGTGTGTGTGTGATGGCGGCTGTCACAGCTGTTAGCAATTTCATCAGTGCACTGTAAGACTCCCCTATAATACATGCAGTACATATATATATACTACACGTACACAACCCCTGTCAATTGACAAAGCAGTCTGGCTATGATAAAATCATTCCCTGAAACACATAATTACTTGTCAACTTACAGCCTGTACAAACAGAAGATGAATAATTACACTGACACAATAAAAAGCCAAAGCAGGTATGCAAACTGTAAATGACAATCAGGCAACCATATAGAAACATAATGATAATCATTGTATTCCTCTTTTTTTGCCACTGGTTGACAGTCAGTGCTTCCTGACCCCAACTTGAACCTCATTTCTTGTTGCATTGAGCAATCTTGGTCTACTCTGCAAATACAACATTGGCTGTTGTTACTGGTGTTATCTCAGCATTGCTCAGGCATTTATGGCTGCAAAAATGTTACCTAGCACTTGAAATAGTATACAATACAACAGAGTATATCTTGACTTTCATGCAAGAGATTTTACTGTTGTTCATAAATGGCATCGATTTGTAATTTCTGGGCCTGTTTTGTTCATGGATTCTTTTCAAGAATCCCTTAAGACTCAACTATATAAATTGAGTGACTCATTTTTTTTTTTTTTTTTTCTTCAAATAAATCTGTGGGGTTAGTTATACTCAAACAGTTTCTTAATCATTCACTCCCGCTATTGCCATTTTTCTGTTTCAGGTCATGAAAGGAACTGGCACAAGAAGAAACCAAACCAGTGCTAGCAGTGTTAGCCTTTGCTACAGAGGGAAAGAGGGGAAGCAGAATAGCCCTACAGCAGAGTGCAGAGTATAAGACAAGAGTGATGGAAGAGAGGTAAGAAAACTGTTTGCCCCAGGNTGTGTGTGTGTGTGTGTGTGTGTGTGTGTGTGTGTGTGTGTGTGTGTGTGGGTCTGTCTGTCTACTATTGCCCTTACACCTGGTTGCATGATTCAGCTGTATACCAGGGGTGGGTTTTGTTTTTGCACTGGTGTATATTTTTGTGTCAGGTGAAGAACATACCATCCTGTCTGATTCATCTGCTGCATCCTCATCCTCTCTATTGTCTTTATCTCTCAATCTTTTTGCTTTTTTTCCTCACTATCATGTTTTCTCACTGAACACAGCCACAGAAAAAAGTTTTAAAAATAAATGTAATTTAGATTTATTTGCATATTTTAATTAATTAAGAATTTTAATGAATTTCATTTAGAATTTATTAAGAATCTCTTTAAGTTTTCATTAACTTTAAATACACATTGTGTGCCACTTTGCATTAAAGAACTATTAAAACAAACACACATTTTAACCCACCCCAGACAAATTAATGTTGTATTTCCTGTATTCTTGTATCAAGGATACTGAATAACTGAAATAAAGTAAGTTAAAAAAGAATACTGAATAACTGTTGAAAAAGTAAGCTAACAAGTGTTAAATATCTTTATTAGTACTGACCTTAATGAATCCATATCCTAATCATTACTGTAGCCCACTTGTGTTATGAAAAATATGTTGCCCTTTACTGTTCTCTGATACACCATTGAGAATTCNACTTGTGTTATGAAAAATATGTTGCCCTTTACTGTTCTCTGACACACCATTGAGAATTCAGTTTATGTTATGATTTTATCTTTTTCTCCACAACATCCATTAGAAAAAGTCCAACATTTCAGGGACAGAGAAAGAAAAGCATAACTTTAGAGAGCGGCAGAGCCAAAAGGCAAAACAGGAGTAAAACTGGGAGATGAGCCACCTTATTGTCTTTACTGTGTTTCAGCAGTTCCCAAAGTGAACAGTCTCTTTGAGTAATCTTCTCACTCTCTGTGTGAGACTGAAAGCAGCAGTAAATCATTTTCCACCACGGAGGCATGGTCAGAATGGCTTCAACTGTACATGGATAGGGGGGTCGTTAAAAAGGAGAGGTAGTGAGAGGGAAAGAAAATGTTGTTTTTCTCAGTTCCTGCCATCCTCCCTTCTGATGGGACTCTCCTCCACGTCAGTCTTTCACCCAGAGGTTACAATAGCAGTGATTTGATTTTTCTTCAAAGCTTCTCTATCTGGTTGATAAAAGGGCATGCCAGTAAAAATGTTAATGTCCCATTCTTTGTTTTACATCTGTCCAGTAGTCTGTGCAGTATTTTCTATATGAACACAACCTCACGATATTCTACAGAAGACAGTATTCCCATTTATCATATTTCTCTTCAGTTCAGTTCAACTCATTCATCAGTCCAGTCAAACTCAATTCTCCCTTTTTGTTCCTCATGTCCTGCACTCTCAGTCACTTATTTTCAGACTGCAGGATCCTTACATTCTTCTGCCTTTTCTCACATCTTCAACACCCTTCTGATCTGTCTCCAATGCACACAGGTTCATGGTCTTTTATTTTATGTAGCGTATTCACACGCAAATACTCTATTAACATCTTTCCTTCATTGTCTTTATTTCTTCCATTTCTGCTAAATGAGTTTTCCCAAGAAGACATGCCATGCTACACACTCTAAAAAAAGAATACTGCACAATACTTAATTTAATCAGTGCAGCATTTTTGCACTTAAAAATATTGAGTTGTTTTAAAAGCCCTCAAATCAGTTAAACTAAACATGAGTAATGAATAAATCTACGTACTATTTTTAAGTACATCTGAATGAATTGACTTGTAGCAATTATATAAATTGAGTAAATATAACTGAAATACTGTGTTAACCATTATGGAAATCCTGAGTAGAAATCACAAATCAAACTGAGTAAATATAATTGAAAACATTTGTAGGAGATACGTGCAAATTTGCTTACGATTTACTTTAAAAAATGTGTTGTATTGATTGAGCTGTGTTCTATTGATTGAGCTGGTTAAGGATAACGGAGTCTTCAATAACGATACCAACATCCTTGACATGTCCATTCTCACTGGCGACAAAGTAGACACCCATCATCACTGTTGCCACCTCCTCTCCAACAGCAATGGCTGATTCGTCAGAAGCCTGTTGATATTGAGGGAAATTGGTTAAAGTGGGTTGAATGTCACCAAACTAACCATACTACATACACATCATGTTGGAAGTTTTCTATTTTTCTACAACAAATCTGATAAACAGCCATGCAAATAATAATGACTTCAGCACTAATGAAAGTATCTGTGCAGGGATGGGTAGTAACAAGTTAGATTTACTCCGTTACATATACCTGAGTAAGTTTTAGGGGGGAAAAAAAGGACTTCTTGGAATAATTTTAAATCACTATACTTTTACTTACGTAGATTTGTGAGTAAGAAACTGTACTCTTACTCACTACATTAGGCTACATTGAGCTTGTTACCTATCTTTTATCACCCCTGCGAATGCAGCATTTGTCAGAGGAAAGGTAACTGGAAAGGTAACACTTATGTTTCTAAAAAGTAGAAAATATAAGTTTGTAAAGAATTGGCTACTTACGGTCAAGTTGAAATCCACTCGCTGTCCACCGAAAACGTTGCTTGCTGCTGCTGTCCTCTTCCTCTAGGGAGTGACATCAGTTCCGCTCCGTTTACTTGATTTTTTTGAAGTTGTTTGTTTCGCGCCAATAAAATTGAGTTGATCTGTTTAATAATTAGGCTTATTGAAGTTCATTGATATTCATAATTTGTTGAAATGTACACATATTATTACAAATATTTAAACAATATAATCTGTGAGTCAAATGTCAATTTATTTTGAAGAAGTAAACTCAATTTATATAAGGGTATTTTACACAAAGTTTCATGTTGATGGTAATGAATTTTGATGTAGTCAACTCAAATACTCATCAGGATGATATTCACCATTTTTTAAAGTATGCATGTCTATATTTTACACACATCACATTTACAGGCTCACATTTATTTGAAGGTTAAAACATTTGAAGCAACCCTACAAGGGGTATTTAAATTATTGTACTTCCTTCCATTTTAAGTCAAAGTAGTTTTGAACTTGTTTGAGAAAGAAATGCCATGCCCAGCCCTTCTTTCATCATTCTTTTCATGGATGTCTTTCAACCAACTGGGATAGGCGACATCACAAATTGTCCAACTACACACAACCCCATTGTTTTAGGAACTGGTGAAACGCTGCAAGTGTTGTCTGGGGAAGAAAGAAAGGAAAAAGGTGGAGGATGTTGTAAGCAAATATCCAGACATGTCAGTGCCCCCCCACCCTCCTTTCCTCTCAAGTGTGTCAGCCTTTGCTTCAGTGGAAGAAGGTCTTTCAGGAGCAGCCAAGTCTGTCTAAGATGGCTTTAGGAGCTCCAAGACTCAAAAAGCAGTATGGTTTTCTTTTGGTGGCCATTTGTGTATGTGGAGGTGGGGTTGCATAGCTCACACTACAGTGTGTCACACAGTTTCATATTTCAAAAAAATGCATTTGGCAGGCAAATGAGTCACTCTGTCAAGTCATATTGATTCACTGCAGGTCTGGGGGACAGAGCGAGTAATTGTCACTTTTACGCTCAAGCAAAATAACCAGAAAATGATGGACAATAGTTTACAATAGTAAGGAAAGAAAAACATACTCAGCAAACAGGCGTAAAAACCTGATGGACAGGTGTTGAAAATGGTAACATTTCATCAAAGCTCCCTTCACCTCCCCTATCAGAGTGACACCCAACAACCACCAGGGGATTATATATTAGAATGAGAACTTTTATTCAGTTTGAAGCCACAGAAGTTTCAAAAATACTGAAGGGATGGATAGCTGGAGGAATGAAAAAAAGATTGATGGATATGAGGTTGAAGAGTCAGAAAAATATAAAGAAAGAAAGGAGGAGATGGGCAATGAGGAAGCAAAGAGGGAATGAAAAAAAGTAAAAGTGATGTTGGTGGATAAAATTTGAGTGAGCATTAGGGTAATGAGAGATCAAAAAATAGGAGAGACAGAACTGGTAAATGGAGAGAAGAGGTGAGGGCGATGCCTCTAATGTCTTTATAAGGCCATAAAATACTGCACTTCCTGACTTCTGTCTAATTACTGCAAGGGGTGGGATGGGATTGGGGGGACGGGGGACCTCAACTCTACCTGCCGACTAAATTAGGTGTTTAAATCCCTACTGCCTGGGCTTCGGGGCTCTCGTTTGGATTTTTTGGGAATTTCTGGGTAGCAGCAATTTGAGAAATGTGTATGTTTGAAGATTTTTTTATTGTTCATTTGCTTGGAATTAAGTTAGGAAAGTGATATGTGAAGATAGGAAAACAAAAAGTTGTTTTTTAATGATCCCCAGAAAAGGTCAATAGAAAAATCCAACATCAGAAGCTAAAGTTAAAATTATAATGGGCTTATGTGCTATTTCTAACATTAACCACTTGAAAATAAAGCTGAAAGAACACACAGAAATGAGGAGTTAGCGAGAGAGAGAAGAAATTTTATTGACTCAGCAGGAAACGACCATAGAAATGGCTATGCTTCCCCAAGGAGCTGTATGCTGAACTCTTAAAAACGTGAAAAGTAACGCTTGCCATCATTGGAAAAGAAAACATTTTCATTTCATAAACTGCTTGTCTAAGGGTCCCTGCCCCAACTTCTAGTCCCCAAATAAGCACAGAAACTAACAGACAGAGCCTTCAGAGGAAAAGAAAATATTTTTTGACNGTGTGTGTGTGTGTGTGTGTGTGTGTGTGTGTGTGTGTGTGTGTGTAAACAAGAAGTATGCATTGAGTACAGTGCAAATCTCCACTACATGTGTACTAGAGTGTTTTTCTTATAGAAACATATTCAAAGTTTGCCACTTAATGTTTTGTAATGTAGTCAGGACTCTCCTAACTGTATAAACCTTATAAGGAAACAATAAACAGGGCGATAAGTTCAAACTTCTCAAATTAAATATTATTTATGTGCAACATTTTGTTGTAACATACCACACAAGTTGAATATTATTTAATTGTCCTTTCACCTTCCTTGTAGTCAAGGTGGCAGTAATGCTAACAAAAACAGGTATTTATTCATCTTGTACTTTGCCTAACTTTGAAAAGGCCAAAATGGGGAATGCAATGCACAAGGTTAGTGACTGAATTGCCTCTACCTGTGTCGTAATGCGTATTGCGAAATGACTGTTGAAGAAAAGACAAAATTCTCAGCTTAACAATAGGCTCACATAATAGGCTTTTAAAAAATAATTAAAAGCTAATCACCACAACCATGAGAGGTCCTTGAGCATACAGTTATAAATATGCACAAACATATTAAGCCAATGGCTTCAATTGTATGCAAGATTATCTACGGACAGATAAAAAGCACACACACATATACACAACCAAGTGCATGATCTCCTTTCTGGCTTATGCCTGGCGGAGATAACTACGCCCAACATGATGTACTTCAATGAAAGAGCCATTGATGTCAACAACAGTGACTTATCAAAAAAACAGATAAAAAAGGTCAAACATTAAAGCCTTGAACAAAATCCAAATAATTTGTTAAGGCGACTAGATGTCCAGTTTAATATTTGATGATATTTTTTAATCAAATACCCAAATTAATTTACAACAATTCAAGTAGTACTGAATTTATATAAATTTAAAATTATTTTTACTTTAAAAGTTATTATTATGATTTTGAAAATTATTGAATATTATTTGAAGATTGAATATTTAACATTTGATTTTAACATTCTGCTCCACAGCCCACATTCTATCTCTTTCGATCATGTCACCCCATGAAATAGAAATGAATACTAATTTCGGGCTTTGGGATTTGTTTTCGAAAATATGCATCTTTTGTCAACGACTTATCCTAAGTTTCTGAGCTGTGCACCTAACTTTTGCTTATTTGATGGTGAGGGTACAGGAATATGTTATGTCTCAACTTACCATGCTACAGAAGCAGTATAACAGTTGCCTATTTTTGTGCAGGGTTTTATCAGTGGGTGAGAGAATGAAAAGGAGTCAAAGGCAGCCCCCTAAGCTTTCCATAATGCGTCCCGAGAGGAGACAAAGGCCTCCATTTACTGCTGGGTGTCGATAAGGCCTATCATTAGTCTGCCATTGGAGGTATTACCGACGCACACAAACACACTTAATATACACAAACACATAAACAGAGCAATAGTACTTATTCTTACCCATTCTCTTTTTCTGCATACACAGGCATAAATATTA